>JAQZBX010010213.1:0-44651 GCA_029593785.1 Cabassous unicinctus | reverse complement strand
CTTTTCTCCATTTTTATTTGGTATCTAAAAAAAAAAAGTTAATCAGAATTTTTAAAAAATTTATTCCTTCCAAATACCACAGATATTCCTATTCCCAAAGGAGACTTTATGAAGCTGTTAACATCAGGGAAATTTCTAACAAATGGTTTCCTGAGAACTTCTGGAATCAAGGAAATTATCAACAAAAGAACATTTCAAGCTAGCATAAAAGCAATAACTCAAACCTTAATCTCTTATAAAGATGAGAACATTAACATTATTCTGCTGAAGCAACCTTTATAATTCCTCTGTAATAAACCAAACTGTATATTCCAGTACACTGTAATGGAGGAATTTCTTCTGACTAGAAAGTTACCTGTGAAATGCTATTTGTCATGAGAAATTCTTCAGTCAATAAACCAGAAACTATACTACTCCTAAATTTATGATAGGGACAAATCAAAGAAAATATTTAAAATAACCTTTTAGTAGAAGAATTTTTCTTTTATTATTATTTTTTTATTTTTATTATTATTTTTATTTCTCTGTCTCTCCCTTCCTTCTCTTTTTTTCTAACAGCCAAAAAAATATTTCTTTGCTTTGCTGCCTATCACTCAGTTCTAAAATTGACAATCAGACCTACCATTAGGTCCTGATTTACTAAGACACCAGATTATCCAGGGCATTTGGATAATAAGGGAGTTGAATGTATGCTCTGAGGAGGTTTTGTACTTACATGAGAATACCAGCAACAGTTCTTCACACAAGGAGAAATAATATGCACACTAAAGTAATTATTTATTTGAGCCCCATGATGTGCCCAGCCTGGAGTATATTATTCTCAGCGAGTGCATCCAAAAATGTGATAGAGTATGTATTATACCATTTTATGGAAGAGAATATTGAGGCTCAGAAAGAATACAGAAGGTGCCATTCCTACACTTGAAAGTAAATAGTAGATACAGTATTCAAACCCAGTACTATCTGATATTATATTCTTGCTACTTTATCACCCTGCCTGCTATGCAAAAATGAAGGTATAATCACACACAGAGGGTACATAGTGCCTTACCTGCTCAATACAATCTTTGGATAAGGGTGGTGAAGGAAATGAAGAAAAAACCAGGACTCCAATATAGAGATAAGTTAATGTCACCAGCATATAAGCAATGGATAGGTCTCTCACCTGTCAATAGAGAATTAAATTCCCACAAAACTGAATAAATTTACATTAAATAAGTTTACCTGAATAGGCTAAGAAGAATGAGAAATAAATACAAGATTTATCTTTTTACTTTGGGTGTGTGTACCTTTTAGGTATCTAATCTGTTCATAGAAAGTGCTTAAAACAAAAGTCACATTCTTTACAACGTCTGTCAAAATTTTTTTGCTATTCTTGAATATGCAGGGTAAGCTACCTGTCAGCAGAACTTCGGAAGTTAACATAAATGGTAGTATAATACAACTGAAGTTCTGACTTAATTTCAAAAGGTATTTTATTTACCAAATTATAAAATTTTTAACTAAAATGAGAAAGCTAAGGGGTAACAAGAAAGTAAGTATAAGTGACCTTCAGTATGGTCTTCAAAATTTAAAAAAATCTCTTTTGGTAAATTAACTTGTTACGTTATCAATGCATACCTAAACCAAAAGAGTGGAACATACTAAAATATATTTAATAAAGAAGGAAAGCTAGTTAAAGAGCAGACAATAAGCTGGTATTAAAGATAAGTTTAATAAACTTAAACAGTAAAGGAAATAAAAAAGCAGCTGTTAAAATAGCTGCACAATGTTATTGTTGGAGTCAATAAATATATAACATTAAATAAAACAAACTGTTTTCTCCCATTGCTGTTCCCACCCTCGCAATCTCTCATCTTTATCAAAATGAAAAAGCTCCAAGATATTTAATGCAGCCAACTTTCAGACCCAAACAGAACAGAACCCACAGCTGAAAAATCTGGTCTCCATCACCTTTAAAGTTATAAGTACACATTCAGTACATCTAAATTATGGCTATAAGCCTATTCATTTTGTATTTTTTTTATTTTTAAAGATTTATTTATTTACTTGATCCATTTTAAACGCCCCCTTCCCCATTTTGCTGTTTTGTGTCCATTCGCTGTGCAATTCTCTGTGTCTGTTTCATCTCTTCTCATCCTCCTCCTCCAGTCTTCACCAGGACTCGATCCTGGAGACCTCCGATGTAGGAAAGAGGTGTTCTGCCATCTGCGCCACCTTGGCTCCTGGTTTTAGGAGCTTTCGGAGCATCTCGTCTTCTCTCTCCTTTTACATCATCATCTTGCTGCAGGGCTCCCGGAGCCTGGCGGCTCACCGGCACACAGCCTGGCAGCCCACGCGCCTTCTATATATATATATATTTTTATTTTACTGGGAGGTCCCGGGGATTGAACCCAGGTCCCTCCATATGGCAGACGGATGCCCAACCATTTGAGCTACATCCGCCCCGATCATTTTGTATTTTAAACACAAATTACTTTTAAAACTAAGAAAACACTATAAAATTATATACATTTTATTTTAGTTTTATGTTATGTTTGATACCACAATAAGAAAACCAGACATTTGATATTAGGGAATATTTCTGAGCTTTTGGAAAACTTTCCTCCTTAAATGGCCTAAATTTAGCAACAGTAGACAGTTATAAACTTGAATGCTGATAAATTCACCTAAAAGGCAGGTAACAAGTTATGAGAAATTCTACAGTCAAGTCGAATCTGATTATCAGCTTCGACTTGAAAATAAGCCAGAGATATCCAAAGTTAGACTGTGGGTAGGCCTAGATTGTGCAGACTGGTCCCAGACCCTTCAAAGAGCTCTAATTCTTTGGTTGAAGGGAGGTGAGGCTGACCAAACCTCCAGGGAGGATCTCAGTCTTCCCTCTTTCATTCATGAAGCTCTAGGGGCCCATCACAGGTTAGACTTCAGCCACCCTAGGGTTGCCTCATGCTCTTGTGTGGGGTGAACAGAACCAAACCAGGCAACTCCTATTTTCATATGAAAAGGTAGTAGTCTCCTATTAATATGCCTGCAAGTCATTCTACTCTTAACCTCTTCAATGCCACTCAAGAACAGAGGTAGCCCTGTGTATTAGTCAGCCAAAGGCATGCTAATGTGAAATACCAAAAATGGGTTGATCTTTATAAAGGGTATTTATTTGGGGTAGAAGTCCACAGATACCAGGCCAGAAAGCGTTAAGTTTCTTCTCTCACCGCAGTCCATTATCACGTGTTAGAGCAAGACCGCTGCCGGCATTTGCCAGGGTTCAGGCATCTGGGGTTCCTCTCTTCCTGGGGCTGCGTTTCTCTCCAGGCTTAGCTCCTGTTTCCTCCACAAGGTCAGCTGTAGACGATCAGGCGAATCGCTTGCTTCTCTTCTCCTGGGGCCTTCTTTCCAACATCAAAACTGCTTCTCAAAAGACTGCTACCCAAAACTGTTCTTGCCATGCCTTTTATATTTGATTCCCCACCCACCAAGGGGTGGGACTCGACACCCTAAACATAACCTAATCATGCCCAGATTAACAGATCAGTTTACAAGCATGATCCAATTATATTTTTGGAATTCATAATTACATCAAATTGGCCAACGGTTACACCCTGGAAAAAACAAAATCTTGGGGAGCCAAAACAGTTGTTGTAGAGGGCTAGAGAGAGCTATTTTACAAAGAGGGTAGCTATCATTCCACGGACAGTCTTTAGCCTATTGTCACCTGATTCCATATTATTTTTTAACTGACTTCCTAAAAAGACATGGATGTTAGCACACTTGGGGGGAAATCTGATGTAGATGTGAGGGCTAAGACGACTCCCTTCCCAATATGATAATTTCCCCCTTTTGCTTCCCTGTTCCCATGGCACTGTATTATACTATTGTAGCTATCATTAATTTTTATTAATCCATGTTCATGGTATGAAACATCTTAAGTGGAAGGAAAATGTCCCTCAATACCCAAAAAGTAGCCAAGATTAAGAGCTTTTGTATATGTTAGTATTTTACTTTACTTTTTCTATATAGTGGGTCCATATTACTAGACTATGAGATCCTAAAGAACAGGGACTATCTTTTTCATCTTTATACCCCCAATACCCAGCACAACACCTGGCACATAATAGGACTTCAGTAAATAGAGATACATAAAAACAATTACATTGACTATGTTTTTAAAGTGCTTTAAGTGCTGACTAGGTGTGAGGCTCTGTGCTAAGCACATTACATATATTATCTCATTTACTCCTTATAACAACCTTATAATGTAAGTACAATCATTTTCTCTATTTTATAGATGAACAAACTAAGTACAACAAGGCTAAAACTCATTCATGGCTACAAAGTAAGCAGCTGGTGAAGTCAATATCCAAACCAAGGTCTTTCTAGCTTCATAGTATATGCCCTTATCTACTACAACAGAGAGCTGGCAAGTTTCTAATGCATTTGTGTTACAGCTAAATAAACAATGATATTGAGAGTAATGAAAGAGAGATAACAAGTAACAAAGGATATAACAGAGCATACATATAGATGTATGAGAAATACTAAAATCAGAGAAGTTTTATTTAATATACATTCAGTAGGTCAGGAGCTGCTCTCATCTAAAAATACTCTAATGAATAGAAATGATGCAAATGAGGTACAGCAAGATCCTGGGAAACATACCACCTATGAACAGCATGCAAATATGTGGGTTATACTAGTCTCCGGCTCAAACCCAAGTCATCTCTGTACCAGGCCTGGAGATGTAGGCTCTTGAAATCTCATTTAATGGAAAAGGGTGTGGAAAAGTCTCTTCTAGAAAATGAGGTTCAAAGCAATGGCTGGCAGGGTTAATGGTAGGGAACTAATGACAGGTAGAACACCAACTCAGAATGCAGATTGTGTTTACAACGAGGCCAAAAATGAGTCTGGGAGCACATTCTGTTTTTGAAAACACAGTTTATAATTTGTTCCACTTAACATTCATAGTGAAAATACAATCCAGTGGAGAATTTACTAACAAAAATGACAGAAACTGACCACACAGACCTACCCCAAATATTGACATAAAACTTCTGCTGATGTATACCCAAATAAATTATGCAGATTCATATGAAGAAGCAAAAAGTTAACAACAACTTAAAATATGAGGCATCTCAAATCCTTTTTTGGGAACTAAAAACTAAAGACAGACAAAACAAAACAAAACAAAACAAAAAAAAGCACTGCATAGGTTCTGATTCAAACATGAGGAGGAAACACCAAGATGTTAGTCCACCTACCCAGGATGGCTATAAGGAATACATAATCAGATGGTAAGAAATGAATTGGATGATCTGCAACCCTATAGCTTTTTTTTTTTGGTAGCATATGACTTATTAAGGGATAGAAATATCACATTTAGTTATACATACAAAAAATTACCTTTAGTGAAACAAATTACATGATATTAAGCCAAACTTGAAAAACCTTGAATATCTGATCATTATACCTATTTAGGAGCCTCATTGTTCTTCTTCAAAATGTCTTTAGATGCAAGCTCAATTATTATTTATACAGAAGAAAAGAGAGCCTTTTCTGTTTGTAGCAGTTTGATATTATTATTGAATTTCAAAAAGAAATATTGGATTATGTTTGTAAACTGGTCTTTTTCTCTGGGCATATTAGAGTATATTAGATTCAGAGGTTTTACTTTTATTTGATTAAATAATGATTAAGGCTTTGATTGGGCCATAACTGTAGGGCATTGAGTCTCCACCCCTTGGTGGGTGGGGACTCACATATAAAAGACATGGCAAAGGACAGAGTTGGAGTTTTTTTTGAAGCTGGAGTTTTAATGCTGGAGCCGGGGGAAGTAAGCACAAAGAGGAGCTTGGTCGTGAGGAAGGACAGAAGGCCCCACGAAAGAGACGAGCCATTTGCCTGATAGTTATAGCTGGCCTTGTGGAGAGAAGCAAGCCCAGGAAAGAGGAACCCAGGAAGCCTGAACTCTTGGCAGATGTAGGCAGCCATCTTGCTCCAACACGTGGCAACAAACTTTGGTGAGGAAGTAATTTATGCTTTATGGCCTGGTAACTGTAAGCTTCTACCCCAAATAAATACTCTTTTATAAATACCAACAGATTTCTGGTAATTTGTATCAGCATCCCTTTGGCTGACTAACACACTGTTCTTTTGTCTTCTTTTCTGCTTTCAAACTTTTGTTTACTGAGCTTGGAATAACTAACTCAACATCAAAATTACAAATTCAGAGTCCCTGGCAAATTTCACATTTTCTGACTTGAATCTCAAGAAAATATCACGTCACATTATTAACAAGACTTCCGTAAGTCTACTTATTGAGCCCCCCTAAAAGGTCTAATCGTTGAATAAATCAAATGACAAAGTTTTTCTCAGAATATACTACCCATTTAGCTTATTTATGCTAATATATAAACTTCAGCATAATCAAAAGTAGAATGTATACATTTAAATAGTGTTTAGAATATGGCTGGCACATAATAAATGCTCAGAAATGCTAACTTAATCATTAGTAGTTATTAATATTTTGGGAAAGTAACAAGGTATAACTGATCTTTTTAAAACTAAACTATTACTTTATATCCTAGTTTCAATTAAGACAGTAAAAAAGCATCATCTACTAAGAGCCATTGAGTGTGCACTTTGGGTGGATTGTACATATATCACAGTGAACCACGTGGTGAATGATGGACTGTGGTTAAAAATACAACTATGAGAATGTTCTCTCATGAACTATAACAAATATACAATATTAATACATTGTGTTAACAATAGGATGGTTTGTGGGAAAAATACACTGAATATAAGCTATGGACTATAGGAAGCAGTAACACCGTGATGATGTTCTTTCATCATTTGTTAACAAATGTGTCACAACAATGTAAGATGTTGATGGTGGGGTGATGTATGGGAATCCTGTATGGTATGCATGATTGTTCTTCAAAAATTTAGAGGAAAAAAAAAAAAGCTACCACTGGAGTGGGTTAAAAAAAAAAGTATCATCCATTTAAACCTTTGCTTTAAAAACGTGACAAAAGTTCAGTCAGATTTTATTAGCTGATTCTATGGACATACTAGCTCTTTAGTGGAAAGAAGAACTCATTTTATGAATACAGATTTCAAGGCCCATTGAGTGTTCTAATAAGAAAAGGAGAGACTCTTCCTCAGTCCTTGAAGACCCTCTCTGTTAAATCCTGAGCTTCTCCCACACTGAAACATGTCCATCTCAAAGTAAACATGGTGTGACTTTCCAGAGAAGCAATTCTACTTAAGATTTTGGGGGAGCAAAAAATTAAGTACAGACAGTCTTCGCTTTGCATGGCAATATGATTTTTTTTTTAAAGGAGGTACTGGGATTGGATCCAGGACATCGTACATGGGAAGGAGGCACTCAACCACTGAGCTACATCTGCTCCCCAATGAGAGTTGAGTTTTTCATTTGGTTTTAGAAGGTACTGGGAATTGAACCTGGGACCTCGTACATGGGAAGCAGGCGCTCAACCACTTGAGCTACATCCACTCCCCAATATGATACTGTAAAAATGATCGTGCAACCTGAAACTGTACATAGTAATCAATGGGGAAAATTATAATTGTTCTGTGACTTTAACAATTTTTGTCAAAACACTGAAAATTCTCTTCCTGTTGGTTACAAATGTATAGGGAAACGAAAAGTTAGTATAGCCAATATTTATTTAGTACACAGCAACTTAAAACATCAGAAACATTGGGAATTAAAATGTTTTATTTCATTGTAAGACCTTACAAAGAGTGGTTTGGACAGCATTTGCTTTTTCTTTTCCACTTATGGAGTGAGCATCTTACCTATGCCTTGGTGAACTGCCATACTCCTTTTTAAGTTTGAATCATCTTCCAATACTTTATCCTTCGTACTTTTAATGTCGTGAAATATCTGAGAATTCTTTTAATGTGAAGTTTTTTGCCAGTGTCATTTCTGTTGGAACATCTTCATTCTTTTTGTCATAACCTCCGGCTGCACATCTAGAGTCTTTCTAATGCCGTGGTGTCAACATTTCCACAATCAGCTATTTCTAACTACATATTCAACTCAAATTTCATTTCCAGAATTATTGCTTTTTATTTATTTCTTTGTGGCTCTTTCACCTTTGTTTGCCAATTCCCTCTTTCAATTATCCATATTTGTAAAATATCACATAGGTTTATCCTGGGCAAAGAAGGAGGCAACACATTTACCTGCTTTGAAGTCTGTGTGGGAACTGACTAACAGATGCACAGTGACCAATCACCGACAGACTCTGAAAATAGCGACGTGCTTGGTCACTGTTCATCGTGCACACCTGTTATTTATGTAGTAATTTGTGGACTGAAGAGCTAGCCCCCAAAGCTGTACTTTTGGTAACTGCTCACAGTTCACGTATTGAGGTAACTAAAATTTGAATTGTATTGTTTGGGTGAACTGATGTAATTTAACTAAACTATAGTAATGGAAATTTACACATATAGGAACTCGGAAAAGTGAAAACTCCCTGTAATTTAATTGGTTAATAATTTTAAGACTAATCCCAGTAAGACAATTATGAGCACAATAAAAATATGCATGAGGTTTAAAGACGAAACATGAGACTTCACTGAAATTATGGTTTTCACCCCCAGATTCCCATGAATACAAGGTTGCTCTCCTCTGTAATTCGGGAAACTGTGGTGGTAAAGTTTGAGAAGCATGGTGAAATGGAGAGAGTGATCCAATATATGAAAATTTTACTTCACAAAATGGCTTCTGGAATAGTTGGTCTAAGTTGACACAAGATAACACTTGAAAGGGATAGACAGAAAACTTCGTTGGCACCAAGGTATATAATATATACACTATTAATGACCTATATACTATTTCCTTTTGTTTTTTTTTAAATTGTGAAGTTGTGAGTTACAGAACAACATGGATAAATAGAGGATTCCCAGATACCACCCTATTATTAGCATCTTGCATTGGTGTGGAACATTTGTGGTGAGTGCTAAAAGCACATTTTTATAATTGTACTATTAACTAGAGTCCCTGGCTTAACTTAGGTGTCACTGTTTGTGTTATGTAGTTCCATGGATTAAAAAAAAAAATTTTTTTTCTAGTACCATATATACAATGAAAAATTTCCCCTTTTAACCCACATTTAATTCAGTGCAGTAATTACATTCATAATGTTGTGCTACCATCACCATGATCCATTCCCAAAACATTTCCATTGTCCCAAACAGAAACTGTACATTTAAGCCTTAACTCCTTTTTCTGAATCTACCCTGTCCCCTGTTAACCTATATTCTAGGTTCTGACTATCAGTTTGCTTATTCTATTTTCATATCCATGAGATCATACAATATTTGTCATTTTGTACCTGGCTTATTTCACTCACCATAACAATGGCTGAATAATATTCCATTGTATATATATAACACATTTAAAAATTCATTCATTGGTTGAGAGACAGCTTGTTTCCATCTTTTGGCAATTGTGAATAATTTCACAATGAACACTGGTGTTCAAATATCTATCTGAGTCCCATATATACTCTACTGCATAGATACCTAGAAGTGGGAATGCCAGGCCATATGGTAATTCTATACTTAACTTTCTGAGGAAGTGTCAAACTGTCTTCCACAGCAGCTACACCATTTTACATTCCCACTAACAATGAATGAGTGTTTCTGTTTCTCCACATCCTTTCCAACACTTGTAATTTTTATTTTTTTTTTTAATAGTAGCCATTCTAGGGGGTATGAAAAGATATCTCATTGTGGCTTTGAGTTGCATTTCCCTAATGGCTACTGATGTTGAGTATCTTTTCATGGGCTTTTTGGCCATGTGTATATTCTCTTTGGACAATGTATATTCAAGTATTTTGCCCATTTTTTAGTTGGGCTGTTACCTTCTTGCCGAATTAAAGGATTTCATTATATACTCTGGATATTAAACCTTTATTAGATAAGTAGGTTCCAAATATTTTCACCCATTGTGCAGGTTTCATTTTACTTTCATGACAAAGTCCTTCTATGTGCAAAAGTTTTTAATTTTGATGAGGTCCCATTTATCTATTTTTAATTTTCTTGCTTGTGCTTTGTATAAGAAATCATTACCTAGCACAAGGTCCTGAAGATGCTTCTTTATGTTTTCTTCTAGAAGTTTTAGAGTTCTGGTTCTTATATCTAGGTCTTTGTTCCATTTTGACTTGATTTTTATATGTGGTGTGAGGTAGGGGTCCATGTGCATTCATTTGCAAATGGATATCTGGTTTTCCTAGCACCATTGTTGAAGAGACTGTTCTTTCCCAATTGAGTCTTTGCTCCTTTGTCACTCAGTTACCATAAATGTAAGGGTTGATTTCTGAATTCTCAATTTGATTGCATTGGTGTACATGTCTGTCTCTGTGCGAGTGCTATGTTGTTTTAATTACTGTGGCTTTGTAATAAATTTTCAGATTGGGAATTGTGAGCCCTCCAAATTCATTTTTCTTGGTCAAGGTGGCTTTGGCTATTTGGGGCCCATTACCCTTCCATATAAATTTGATGACTGCCTTTTCCATTTCTATAAAGAAGGCTGTTGGAATTTTGATAGGGATTGTGTTGAATCTTCAAATCACTTTGGGTAAATTGACATCTTAACAATATTTAGTTTTCCAATCCATGAACATGGAATGTCCTTCCATTTACTTAGGTCTTCTTTTACTTCTTTTAGCAATGTTTTGTAGTTTGCTGTGTAGAAGTTCTTCATATCCTTGGTTAGATTTAGTCCTAGACATTTTATTATTTCAGTGGCTATTGTAAATGAATTTTTTCTCTTGATTTCTTCTTCCAATTGCTCATTGCTAGTGTATCTCTCTCTCTCAGGTACCAGGATTCTGGGACCTTGTAAGTGGGAAGCTGGCACTCAACCACTGAGCTACATTGGCTCCCCTGAGTTAGTTTTTTTGTTTGTTTGATTGTTGTTGTTGTTGTTTTTTTTTTAGGCAGCACCATGAACTGATACTGATCCTGGGACCTCCCATGTGGGAAGCAGACACTCAACTGCTTGAGCCACATCTACTCCCTGTGGGTGGCTTTTAATATAGGCCCTTTTTCATGTTGAGGAAGTATCTTCTATTCTTAGTTTTCTAACTGTTTTTATCAAGAAGGGGCACTGGATTTTGTCAAATGCCTTTTCTGCATCTATTGAGATGATCATATAGTTTTTTTCCTTCATTCTGCTAATGACATATTACATTAGTTGATTATCTTCTGTTGAACCACCCTTGCATACCTGGGATAAATCCCACTTGGTCATGGCATATAATTCTTTTACTGCTCTATTGGGTTTGGTTTGTTGTATTTTATAGAGGATTTTTACATCTATATTCACAAGAGATATTGGTCTGGAATTTTCTTTTCTTGTGGTATCTTTAACTAGCTTTTGCATCAGGGTGATGTTGGCCTCGCAGAATAAATTAAGGAGTGTTTCCTCCTCTTAAATTTTTTGGAAGAGTGTGAGCAGAAATGGAGTTAAGTCTAGTTGGAATGTTTCATAGACTTGCCCTGTAAAGCCATCTGGTCCTGGGCGTTTCTTTTTTGGGAGGTTTTTGATTACTGAATCAATATTTTTACTAGTTATTGGTTTGTTGAGATCTTCTATTTCTTCTGGAGTCAATGTAGGGAGTTTGTGTGTTTCTAAGAATTTGTCCATTTCATCTAAAAAAGCCTGTTGGAATTTTTATTGGGATTGCATTGAATCTGTTTATTAATTTGTGTAGAATTGATATCTTAATGATATTTAGTTTTCCAATCATGAACACAGAATGTGCTTTCATTTATTTAGGTCTTCTTTGATTTCTTTTATTATTTGCATTGTAGTTTTCTGAATACAAGTGCTTTACGCCCTTAGTTAAGTTTATTCCTAAATAATTGATTCTGTTAGTTGTTATTGTAAATGGATTTTTTTCCCCTGATTTCCTCCTCAGATGGCTCATTACTAGTGTATAGAAACACTACTGATTTTTGTGTATTAATCATCTATCTTGCCACTCTGCTGAACTCATTTATTAGCTCTAGTAGCTTTGCTGTAGATTTTTCAGGACTTTCCAGGTATAGGATCATATTATCTGTGAATAGTGAAAGTTTTACTTCTTTTTTTCATGTAATTTGGGGCCTATTGGCTAGGTGCATATATATTTCTGATTATTTCTTCCTGTTAAATTGCCCCTTTTATTAATATATGATGTCCTTCCTTGTCTCTAATAACAATTTTGCTTTTAAAGTCTATTTCATCCAATATAAGTATAGCTTCTCTAGCTTATTTTTGGTAACTGCATATGTGGGATACCTTTTTCCAGACTTTCACTTTCAATCTATTGGTATCTTTTGGTCTAAGGTGAGTCTCTTATAGACAGCATAGAGATGGCTCATTTTTTCTTATCCATTCTGCCAATCTGTGTCTTCTGATTCAATGTTATTACTGTAAAGGCAGTGTCTATTTCGGCCATTTTGACCTTTGGGTTTTATCTGTCATATCTAATTTTAACCACTCTTTTTAGACTTTCAGTTACTTTTACTCATATAATCTCCATTTTTATATTCTCTTCCAAGCCTCTCTCTCCTTTCTTTTTAGGCTATAGCACCCCTTTTAGTATTTCCTGCAAAGCCAATCTCTTGGTTACAAACTCTCTGTTTCTGTTTATCTGTGACAACTCTAAACGCGCTCTCATTTTTGAAAGACAATCTTGCTAGATATGAGATGCTTGGCTGGCAGTTTTTCTCTTGCAGTATCTTAAATATATCATACCACTGTCTTCTTGCCTCTATGGTTTCTGGCGAGAAATCATCAATCTTATTAAGCATCACTTGTATGTGATGAATCGCTTTTCTCTTGCTGCTCTTAGTATTCTTTTTCTTTGGTATGTGACACTCTGATTAGTATGTGTGTTCAAGTAGGTGTATTCAGATTTATTCAGATGGGAGTACATTGTGCTTCTTGGACAAGGATATCTATGTCCTTTAACAGGGTTGGGAAATTTTCTACCATTATTTCCTCAAATATTCCTTCTGCCCCTTTTCCCTTCTCTTCTCCTTCTGGGACACCCATGACATGTATGTTTGCATGTCTCTTGCCACCATTTAGTTCCTTGAGACCCTGTTCAATTTTTTCCATTCTTTTATTTGTTCTTTTGTATGCTCACTTTTAGAGGCCCTGTCTTGAAGCTAACTGATTCTTTTCTTCTGCCTTTTCAAATCTGCTGTTATATGCCTCCAGTGTCTTTTAAATTTCATTTATTGTGTCTTTCATTCCCATTAGATCTGCTATGTTTCTATGTATGCTTTCTAATTTTTCTTTATCCCCTTAATTCATCTTAATATCCTTAATCTCTTTAGCCATCTCATTGAATTTATTGAGATTTGTTTGAACATCTATGATTAGTTGTCTCAACTCCTTTATGTCATCTAGGTACTGTTTGTTCCTCTGACTGGGTCATATCTTCCTGTTTCTTGGTATGAATTGTAATTTTTTATTGGTGTCTCAGTGCCTGATTTATTTAATGTATTTATTCTGGGCTCAGTTTCTCACTTTGGTCTAGGGCTTTCTATTTGTATGGCTTTGTGCTTACTACAGCCCTTCTTTGATACTTGGTTCAACTTAATTTGGAACTTTATAGTGGCTTGTGTTTAGCCAGTCTGAAATTTTTCAGCTCTTTTTCATCACTGTTTTGTCCTTTCTTTTTTGCTGGTTGTGGAGTAGGAGCTGAGAATGTGGTTGGTACTGTAAGCCATGAAGGCTGAAGCTGTCCACGTTGCTATTGGAACTGATGAAACACCTCCTACCTTTCTCCCCTGCCAGGGGTAGGGACGGAGCTGCAGCCATGTGCAGTAATTCAAGCTGTGCAGGTCAAGACAGTCTGTAGTTGCCTGGAGAGACTGATGAAGCTCTACACCCCTTCTTCCCGTTTGGCACGGGGATGGAGCCACAGGTGTGGGCAGTAAACTAAGCTGTATGAATCAAAACTGACCGCAGTTGTCCAGATGACTGGAAAAGCACCAGTCTCCCTCCTCTCCTGCCAGGGACAGGGATGGAATCACAGGTGTGTGCAACAATCTTGTCCATGTGGGCTGAAAGTGACTGCAGTTGCCTGTAGAGGCTAAGGAAGCACTGCCCCTTCTCCTCCCTGTCTGGGGTGGGAGTGGAGCCACAAGTGTGCCCAGCAGCCTAATCCATGAAAGTTGAAAGCACATGCAGTTGCCCAGAGATGCTGAGGGAGAACTATCCCTCCTCCTCTGGGTTCAGGATGTAGCCACAGATGTGTCCAAAAGCCTAGTCCATATGGGCCAAATGTGGCTACAGTTGCCTGGTGAGGGGCAGGGATGTAGCCACCAGAGGGCCCAACAATCTATTCTGTGTGGGCCGAAAGTGGCTGCAGTTGTCTGGAGAGGCTAAGTGGACAGGGATGTAGCCATAGGTTTGCCTAACAAGCTAGTCCGTGTGGGTCAAAAGTGAGTGCAGTTGCCTGGAGAGGCTGAGGGATCACTCTCCCTTCTTCTGCCGTCAGGGGTGGGGATGGAGTTAGAGATGTGTCCAACAGTCTAGTCCACGTGGGCCAAAAGTGGATGCAGTTGCCCAGAGAGGTTGAGGATAGAATGGCCCCCCTCCTGTCCTATGGAGGGTGGGGATGGAGCCACAGGTGTCCAGCCATTTAGTCTGTGCAGGCCAAAAGGGTCTGCAGTTGCCTGGAGGTGCTGAGGAAACACTGCCCCCACTCCTGTCCTATTGGGGACAGGGATGTAGCTACATGGGTGCTCAGCATTATAGTCCATGCAAGCTGTACTTTTCTTATATTTAGTGTTTGCATGGCATATCATTATAATTGCTTTTTAAACCAGTCTGGCATCTCTGTCTTTTAATTGGAGTGTTTAGACCATTTATATTTAATGTAATTACCAATATGAATGGATTTAAATCTACTATTTGCTATTTGTTTTCTATATGTCCCATCTTTTTTAGTTCCTTCTTTCCTGGCTTCTGTGGGATTACTCGGATATATTTTATTATTTTACTTTATCAACACGATTGACTTATTAGCTGTACCCCTATTTTTTTTTTAACAGCTGTTTTAAAAGCAGGTGTTGGCAAGATATTGGGGCCAAATATGGTCTGAAAAGCTTAAAATATTTACCATCAGAACCTTTAAAAAATAGTTTGTTGTTGTTTAAATTTAAAAAGTAAGATCCAGTAACAAAACTGCACAATTGTACTCAAATACACAGTGCCTCGAATACTGACTTTAAAAAGTCTGTACTCAGGAGATACAAAAGTCAGTTCCTCAGATAATTACTCACATTTTTTTCTTGGTTCTTGTTGTTCTTTAAGAGGGTGATAATACAATTATGAATAAAGAAAGCGAGGGTAAGCACTCCAGCCAGCTGTGGAAACTGAAATCGTATCTCTAGGAGAAAGAGAGAGAGAGAGAGAGAGAGGAAAACAAACAAACAAACACACACAAAAAAAACACATTAAAACTGACTAGAAAATAAATATCAGTAGTCAAAAGCTGATTACTAGGTATCAGTTGTCTGGTTTGTCCAGGGTGTAAAAATATTAAGATGTCTTTATAAAGTTTCCTAAGGCCAGCAATAAACTTGGGCAAGAACAAGGGAAAGAAAAGGAATCAAGAAATGACTACTTTGTACAGGTACTTTGTATCAGTTATTCCTGTTTGAAGTCACACAACTAGTATGCGGTAGAGCAGGGATTAAGAGTCTGTGTCTAAAGTCTTCCTCTTTTCAGTACTTGCATTTGCCAGAAAAACACCTCTAGAAAAGGAACCAGAGAGAGGAGAATCGTTCATTTAACATTCTTCAATGAGTAATCTAAAAAGCAGCATTGTTTCAAAATATTGGGAAAAAGTGTCCACTAAGGGGGGACTGATTAAACTATAATACAGCTGCACAGGGGTATACAGTCCTTAAAAATTACATTGTAAAGGAAGATTTTATGCCATGGCAAAATGTTCACCATTCAGCATGTATATAGCATGATTTTATTTTCAATTTTTAAAAGTTTATATATGTGCAAAGAAAAAAGACAACAGATATCCACAAAAATGTAAATAGTGGCTATCTCTGGCTGATGGGATTTATTTTAAATTAACCACTTACCTGTATTCTCTAAACTTTCTACAATGAATGCAAAATTACTTCGAAACAAGAAAAAATCAATAACATTCTGTATATTTTTGAAAAGCACTGCCTATTTCTGTCTTTGAAGACTCCTAACAGAAAAGTAAAAAAAAAAAATGATTTTATGTAGAAGACCTTGATTTACTTAAAAATAGTGCTTTGGAGCTAGGCAATTGGAGAACAAACCATCTCAGGACATTCTTTAGTGCAAAAAGAAGAAATGTAGAAAAGGCCCACTGACTTTTTGCTGTATTATTTTAGGAAAGGAAGTGGAAACTACTAAGAACCAAGTACTATCTCTACAAGAAATCAGGTTAAGTCCAAAAAATTTTACTCTCGTTTTCCATCATGTTTTTTTTGTTCATTAACTTTCATCAGTATTTCTGTATGTAGAAGCATTCAAAGTGTATTTTTCTTATGCAAATTCTCTTATCTAGACTCTTTTTAACAGTTTACTTTTTAGCAATGACAATAAAATTTGGGGGCAACTACCACTTTTTTTTTAACTTCTTGATAAATTGGGAATAGAAGAATACTTCAATAAGAAAAAGACTGATCATTTCAGACCAACAGTCAGCAATATACTTATATAAATATAAAAGAGACACTGCTTTTGGAAAGAAGATAAAATTATGATTTGCAGACAACCTTATTAATTTGCAGATATTTTTGCAGAAAAACAACTGAAAAAACTGTTTAATTACTAAGAATTCAACGTAAGATAGCTACATAGAAAAATATTGAAAAATCAGCATCTTCTTTTATACCTGCAATAACTGGTTAGAAGATATTAAAAAGAAAAATTAAACGATCCCTCTCACAATCCAAAATAGACATAAATATGGCCTAGGAATTAACTTTAATATTTATGTGCTGAATTTATATTAAAAAATCATAAAACCTTACTGTGGCAGCCATGGAGGTATACCATTCAAATCTACTTTCAAGTGAAAACCTGCTATAAAGATTGCAATAAACTGACTACCTCTAGCCGCAACTCCTTTGGAGCTGCCCTGTTCAAATGGAAATCACACTCTCTCTGGGCAGCTCCTAGCCAATACCTAAGCCTAGTAGAGTACTAGGGCCTGGACACTTCTGTCCAACCTGGGATTCCTCTACAGACAGTCTTTGCATCAGAGTTCCACACTGGGTTGATTGAGACTCATTCTAATCCTATTCTCTCCTCCTTCTTTTCCTCTCCTTTCACAGGCATCTGAGCTGCACCATGGTCTGATGAAGCTGCCTATTCCTGCTCTCTTTCCCCTTGTCTTCCATAAGTGTTCTCACAATAAATCTCTTGCACTTCAAATTCCATTTTGGTGTCTACTTACTGGAGGACCTGAACTGAGACAGCTGGTACCGAAAATGGTCTAAGAAAGCAGGCAGAGAGATGGGATTTGGGAATTGCATCACTCATCAGCCAGCTTTGAATTATCATCTAAGCACTGTTTTAGTTATATCCCAAGGTTCTGAGAGCGTTTTCATTATTGCTGTTCCTCTAGATAGTCAGTTGATTGAGAGAGTGAATAAAAGAGGCTACAGCAACTCTGACCTCAACTTTTCTTTTCTTTTTTTTTTTTTTTTGTATTTGACTGTAGCAGCTCCACTATGAATCCTGCTTTTAGGTAGGAAATTATAGAACTATTTCTCCCTACACTTTTGGCTTCCTGAAGAATTAACTCAGGTAACTCCAAATAAAGGGGAGATGGAGTCTCATAGTCAGCTTCTGAAGTTATTTTTCATTTTAAATAGAAGGCTCTTTACAATCTGTTCACTGCCTCTTTATTCTTATCTTCTATCATTTCCCCAATAAGTATTTTTCCACTCCAGCCATCCAAATTCTTTTAATTTCCTAAATGAGACATGCTATTTAAGCCTTAACTGTTATACATGTTGTTCCATTGACCTGGAATACCTCTTCCCCTAATTCTTCATCTAGAGAACCCCTTTTGGTCCTTAGAACATTTCCTTTGAAGATCCCTTCTCTGATTCCTAATTTTTATTTTTATCCAATTCCTCTGTACTACTATATCTCTTATATATCTTTGTATTCTGATACTTAAATCACAAATTGGCCTTACTACTCAACTGTAAGCTTCTGGAGGGCAGTGGGCCATGACTTATTTGGAAATATGTGGCACATAAACAGGAGCGCTCATTTATTTTCAGAATACAAGGACTCAGTCATGCAAATGGTCAAATTCTACATTAAACTGTTCTTTAAAATGATTTTGCTTTTTACTAAGATCTATTATTTTTCAATAAACTCTCCCGGCTGATCTTTCCCGTCTCTCAGAGTAATCAACCTCTTTTACCGCTAAGATGCCTTCTGAAGCAACTTGCTAGCTGATCCCTTTCTATCTTTTCTAAATAAGACAGGTGATATCACCATATTTCTAATTTCAAAACTGTCTTTTTGGTAAATTTCTTGAAAATGTGACATTTTTAACAGCTTTATGGAGATATTCACATACTACACATCTCACTCATTTCAAGTGCACAATTAAATTATTTTTAGCATATTCACAAAGTTGTGCAACCATCACCACAATCTAATAGTAGTAGCCATTCTCTATCCACTGCTCCACACCATCCTGGCAACCAAGAATCTACTGTCTATCTCTATAAATTTGCCTATTCCAGACATTTCCTATAAATGGAGTCATCTAACATGCAAGCTTTTTTGACTAGTTTCTTTGCTTAGCATAATGTTTCCAAGGTTCATCTATGCTGTAGCATGTATCAGTACTTCATTCCTTTCTATTGCCTAATAATATTCCATTATATGGATATACCACACTTTATTTATCAATGATGGGCATTTGGGTTGATTCTACTTTTTGGTTATTATGAATAATGCTGCTACAAGCATTCAAGTAGAGGTTCTTGAGTGGAAAACATGCCTTATTAAAGTAACCAGACATTTACACGATAATCACTATATATAAATTAAAGAAGACAAATAAGATACCTCTACAAAAGGGTTTTAAAGAAGGCCCAAACTTCTGATCACTTTCAGACTGCTTGTTTCATCCCTTTGAAAAATGCATGTCAAGAAAAGGTATAAGCAGGTGGGAGAAGATATTTACAATACCTATATTTGACAAATGACTTGTATTCAGAGTGTATAAAAAACTATCAATCAGTAAGAAAAAACTGGACAATCAGATAAAAAAATGGGCAACAAACTTGAAGAGGCACTTAACAAAAAAGGAAATTGAAATGGCCAATAAACATATGAATAGGTACTAACTTCATCAGTAATCAGGGAAACGCAAATTAAAACCACATTTCAGAAGGACTGTGGGAAGATGGCACAGTAGGGAGCTCCAGGACTCAGTCATTCCACCAAAACAACTATTAAATAGGCAGGAACTGTCTGAAACAACTATTTTGAAACTCCAGAGGTCATAACACTGCACAGCATACAGGGAAGAGTGGGAAAGAGAGGCTGATAAATGATGATAAAGAACACTAAATTAAATTCTTTTTGTGTCAGCTACCACTGCCAATATACCATTCTCAAGGCAAGTCGCCGTGAATTTCAGCCCTTGGCTAATTTCCAGTGACAACTATATAAAACCTCTCTTTCCCAAGATCAGGGGAGGACACGGCTCATCACCGTCACCGATCACAGCTTTTGATTACTGAATTCAGATTGCTGGGGACCCAGCTCTGAAGGCAGCTATTGTTTCAACCAAGCATGGACAAAAGTGGTGGCAGCTATTGTTTGAACCCATCCTGGACAGGGGCAATGGTGGTGGAGACTTGAAGATGCTGCATTTCCTCAGGGCTGCAGGGGACAGTTAATTGAAGGGCTGCATTTGCTGAGCAGACCAGGAAAGCACAGCTTTGGGGAGCCATCAGAGATGCTCTTGGTGCACTTCCTGATACCCTCCCAAGAGCAATTTGGAGCCAGTCTGAGTCCTTCAAGAGTCCCTGGCCCAGTTTTAGCTGGGAAAGACCAACTTGGAAAAGTCCTCTCTCGTGTCCTCTTCCCACAATTTGCCCTCCAGGCAAAATCAGGTTGAGACAACAAAAGGAATATAAAAAATTATAGGCAGACAGTCTGAGACAAAGGCCTGCCAGCCTCAAACAACTGGGAGAGGGAGCTCTGACTCCTGGGAAACAGAGGGGACAACCAAACTCATAAAAACAGGTGAACTCTAAAACAACTAATAAGCTAAAGCCCAGGCTAATACAGAGGCCCAGAAATACAGGGAAATCCCTTTATACTGCATTTGCCTTGGGCAGGGTTTCCTGATAGGAGGGCTGAAGCTCAACAGTTGGTTATAAAACTAAGAAACAGACTTCTCAGGGAATAAATCCTAGAGTTAACATTTTAAAGTATTAAAATGTATAGTGTACAACAAAAGTGTAAAAGACAAACTAAGAAACAGGAAATGATGGCCGGTCCAAAGGAACAGGATAAAAATCCACAAAACACCAATGAAGAAGATGACAATGTAGACATTCTAAACAAAGTCTTTAAAAAATGATCTTAAAAAGGCTCAATGAAATAAAGGGAAAATACAGAGAAAGAACTAAAGGATATCAGGAAAACAATGAATGAACAATATGGTAATATAAGTAAAGACACAGAAATTTTAAAAAGGAACAAAGCAGAACTACTGGAGTTGAAGACCACAGTAACTGAAGAAAAATGCACAGGATGGTTTTAAGAGCAGACTGGAGGTGGAGGAGAAAAAAGCAGTGAACATGAAGAGGAGCAGAAAGAAAAAAGAAATATTGGAAGTGAAAATAGCTTAAGACACCTCTGGGACACTATCAAGCACACCAATATGTGTATTATGTGTGTCCCAGAAGGAGAAGAAAGAGAGAAAGGGACAAAAGGAATATTCAAAGAAATAATGACAGGCAACTTTCCTGAATTTAGCAACAGATGTGAATATGCACATCTAAGAAGTCCAGAGAACACCAAACAGGTTAAACATGAAGAAAAATATACCCTGTCAAATGCTGATCACATCATCAAATGCAAAGGACAAGGAGAGAGTTCTGAAAGCTATACGAGAAAAGCAATGTGTTATGTACAAGGGAGTCCCAATTAGATTGAGTGCCAATTTCTCATCAGAAACAACAGAGGTAAGAATGCAGTGGGTTGAAATACTTACAGAAAGAAACAACTGCCAGCCAAGAATTTCATGTCTGGTGAAACTCTCTTTAAAAAAGAGGGAGAGATTAAGACATTCTCAGATAAACAAAAAGTTGAAGTTGTAGACCTGTCTTACAAGCAATCTAAAGGGAGTTCTGCAGACTGAAAAGGAAGGATACTAGATAGTGGTCCAAAGTGGCATAAAGAAATAAAGAACAGTGGTAAAGGTACCATTTGGGTAATTGTAAATGCCAGTATTATTGTAGTGTATTGTTTAGTATATAACTGCACTTCTTACCTCCTACAGGTGCTAAAATGCAAATGCATAAAAAGTAATGATAAATCTGTTTTTGGACATACATTGTTCAAAGGTATAAAGTAATGATAAACCTATGTTTTTGGACATACATTGTACAAAGGTATAACTGGTAACAAGCACAAAAATTAGTGAGGGTACACAGGGGTCTAAGAGGTAACATGTACAACTGGTGGGGGAAATATTGGATAAAATAGACTTTAAGTCAAAAGCAGTTATTAGAGACAAAGATGGTCATTATATATTGATAAAACGGACATTCAACAGGAAGATGTAACAATTATAAATATACGTGCATCTAACAGCAGAGCCCCAAAATATATGAAGTAAATACTGACAGATTTGAAGGGAGAAATTGGTGGTTCTGAATTAAGAGTAAGAAACTTTAATATGGCACTCTCAATAATGGAGAAAACATCTAGTCAGAAGATCAATAAAGAATTACAACACTTGAATGATACACTATACAAACTACACGTAACAGCTGAATATAGAACACTTCACCCAACAATACAGAATACACATTTTTCTCAAGTGCACATGGATCATTCTCCAGGATAGACCATATATGCTGGGTCACAAAGTAAGTCTCAATAAATTAAAAAATTTTGAAATCATACAATAAATATTTTCCTATGACAATAGAATGAAGATAGAAATCAATAGTAGAGGGAAAATTGGAAAATTCACAAATATGTGTAAATTAAACAACATACTACTAAATAATCAATGGGTTAAAGAGGAATTCACAAAGGAAATTAGGAAATATCTTGAGGCAAATGAAAATGAAAATTCAACATACCAAAACTTATGGGATGCAGGAAAGGCAGTGATGAGAGGGAAATTTATAGCTCTAAATGCTAACACTAAATGCTTCCATTTTTTTTTTCTAGGAGGTACTGGGGATTGAACCCAGGACCTTATACATGCGAAGCAGGCACTCCACCACTGAGCTACACCCACTCTGCTAAATGCTTACAATTTGAAGAAGGAATTTCAAATAAGAGACCTAACTTCAAAACTGGAAGAACTAGAAAAAGAAGAGCAAACTAAACCAAAGTGAGCAGAAAAAAGGAAAAATTAGAGCAGAGAGAAATGAAATATAAAACAAAAATACAAGACAACAAAACTAAAAGTAGATTCTTTGAAAAGATCAATAAAATTGACAATCCTTTAGCTAGACTGACAAAAATCAGAAATGAAAAGGTGGGCATTATTACCAACTCCACTGAAATAAAAAGGACTGTAAGAGGATATGAAGAACTGTATGCCAATAAATCTAGATGCCCACTGTCACCACAGTTATTCAACAATGTACTGGAAGTTCTTGCCAGAGCAATTAGGCAAGAAAAAGAAATATAAGCCATCCAAATTGGAAAGGAAGAAGTAAAACTTTCCTTATCTGCAGATGATATGATCCTACATACAGTAAATCCTTAAGAATCCACAACAAAGCTCCTAGTGCTAATAAATGCATTCATCAAAGTGGCAGGGTACAAGATCAACACCCCAAAATCAGTAGTGTTTCTATACACAAGCAATGAACAATTTGAAAAAGAAATCAAGAAAATAATTCTATTCATAATAGCAACTAAAAGAAAGAAATATCAGGAATAAATGTAACCAAGGATGTATAGGGATGTGTACACAGAAAACTACAAAAAATTGCTAAAAGAAATCAAAGAAGACCTAAATAAATGGAAGGACATTTCTTGTCAGTAGATAGGAAGACTAAATATCATTAGGATATCAATACTTACCCAAAGCAATTTATAGATTCAATGCAATTGCAATCAAAAGTCCAATGCAATTCCAAATAGCTAAAGCCATCATGAAAAAGAAGAATGATGTTGGAGGATTCACACTTCCCTATCTTAAAACTTACTATTACAAAGCCACAGTAATCAAAGCAATATGGTACTGGCACAAGGACTGAAATAAAGACCAATGAAACTGAATTGAGAGCTCAGAAATCAATCCTCACATTTATGGCCAACTGAGTTTTGACAAGGTGGCAAAGGCCACTCAATTGGGAAAGAAAAGTCTCTCAATAAATGGTGCTGGGAAAATTGGATTTCCATTTGCAAAAAAAGTGAGGAGGACCCCTACCACACACCATATTAAAAAATCAACTCATTAGGAATCAAAGACCTAAATATAAAATCTAGAATGATCAAACACCTGAAGAAGACATAGAGAAGCAACTTTAAGACCTTCTATTAGGCAATGGCTTCTTTGACTTCTTTGACACCCAAAGCACAAGTAAGAAAAGGAAAAATAGATAAATGGGACCTCATCAAAATAAAAAAATTTTGTGCCTTAAAAGACTTAATAATGAAAGTAAAACAACAACCTACACAATTGGAGAAAATATTTGGAAACCACATATCTGATAAAGGTTTAATATTCAGAATATATAAAGAAATCCTTCAACTTAACAAAAAGAATTAAGTCTTAATTCTTTTGTATATGGTTTCTTTCCCTCAACATTGCATTGTGAGATTGATCAACACTGTTCTGTGTGTTTGTAGTTCGTTCATTCTCATTGGTATTTAATTTTATAACTATATCACAATTTGTTTATCTTTTACTGTTTAAATAGACATTTGAATAGATTCTAGTTTTTGTGTTTTAAAAAATCATTCAAATATTAATTGAGCAGCTAGAGAAATACAATGGTGATTAAAACATGGTCAAAGAGGTGAAGCAAATACACAAGTAACAGAAAGCAGATTATGGTTCACTGAATCACAGTAGTCAAAAGAAAAGTGCTTTAGGAAACCAAGAGATTGCTTCTGGCCTGGAAGGGGTGTGGGTGGATGGCAAATCAGGAAAGGGGATTGAGAATAAAATAGAAGATTTCACTCTGGACTGTTGATGGTACTCAGTATGGACTATATTTGTCTCTCCTTTTCTTCTCCCCATCTTTGGGCTTAATTTACCAGTAATTCCCAGGACTATTCAATGCACTTTTTCTATACTTGCTTGTATTTTTGCTTTAATGTCTTCTACAGAACTAGGTCCTTTCGGTGTTGTAGACATTTTTTCCTGTTTTTTGGAGGATTCTTGACCTTTTGATCTTGGTGTTGATGCTTTTCCACTCTGGTTTGATTTTTGTGCATACTTGGCTGGAGTATCTTATATAGATTTCTTAACTAGAGTTTTTCTTCCATTTCCTCATCATCAAAATCATCATCTTCATCATCATCATCATCTTCATCTGCCTCAGTGTTTTGTCTGTGGAACCTTGTCACCATTTCCAGGGTCAGATGGCTTTCCATACAGCATTCCCTTGTTTCTTATCTCCTCATCCCTGAATATTGAGCCCCCAGAGACAACTAATTTTAACTCTTCTAGCCAGGTAGTATATTTTAAACTTATAATTTAGCTTATTTAGAAACGTTTATATTGCTTTTCTTTTCTTTTTTGATTTTACACATATTCCACTGATTTCCCACTAGAAGTACTTTTATATCACTACAAGCACATTCATTCTCCTATTCCCTATATCCTTCCAGTATAATATTTATTATTTTGATTTTGCAAAATCAACTTTCAGTGATTTTATTTTCATATTATATATTATTCACAGCTAAACCATGGAATGTATGATGGTTACATTTCCTTCTTATATAGAAACATTTCTGTTGAACTGTTTTTTTGGAGGTAACAATGAACTTTTTCTTTTTTGGTTTCCAAATTTTCTAGTTAACATTAATTCTTCCCCTCACTCTACAAAAGAATTATAAAATCCCTCTGTATCTGTATATCACATTAAATAATCTTTTCCATTATAAGTTTTTCTTGGAAAAATCCCTCCTGGAACCTTCTGTCTACCTACTCTAATCTGGACTAGTTGCTCTCTAGGCCTGCCACACTGTTGTTTCCTAGGATTTCCCTTCATCATCACTCTGGGAATTTCTTGATATACTACTTTTTTGGTGGAGCACATCTTACAGCTTTTTCCTGAGAAAGGGTAGATGGACAATAAAATTTTGTGAAGTTTTACATTTCTGAACATCTTTATTCTACTCCAACACTTGAATGAAAGAATGGTGCAATTTACAATTTTAGGTTTAAAATAATTTATTCTGAGACCTCTGATGATACTTTAACTTTCAGAGTTGTTGAAAAGTCTGATGCATTCTGATTCTACAACCTTTGCATAGATTGGTTTTTTTGTCCCTGGAAGCTTTTAAACTCTTCATCCTTGGTGTGGGTTTTATTCAAAGTGCTGGGTACTAAGTAGACTGTTTAAACTAGAAACTCATGCTCTTCAGTTGTTGGAAATTTTCTCAAATTATTTCTCTGCTAATTTCTTGGTCTCACCATTGAGCCTATACAATTTCAATTAATCCCTGTATTCATACTTGAACCCTACTCCAACCTTTGCTGTGCCTGGTGTACCCAAATTCAGAGGTGCTCTGATTCAGTTTCTCCAAGAATAATCCTTCCATCTCTTGTTAGGTGATAAGGGGACATGTGGTGGTGGTATCAACTCCTGTTACAAACTAAGTGACTCTCTCATTTGAAGCCCTTCCCCTTTGTAGTTTAAGGCCTAAAGTTAAGATTCAATATTATGTGTTACCTTCACATCTCATAAACTTGAGAGGGCCTCAAATGGCCTAACTACAAGTTCCTTTTTCATTTCTGCTCCCGTAAATAAGGTCCCCTACCCAAACAACCCTCCTTATGGAGGGGACCAATCACCATTCCTGCTTAATCCCGAGTAGCAGGCTTCAGTTCGCTGCCAATCCATGGACTTATTCTTTTCTTTTGGCATTTTTATCTGGCTTTGGTAGGAGGGTAATATTGGCCTCATAGAATGAGTTGGGAAGTTCTCCTTCCTCTTCACTTTTTTGGAAGAGTTTGAATAAGATTAGTATTAATTCTTCTTGTAATGTTTGGTAAAATTCACCAGGGAAAATTTCTGGTCCTGGGCTTTTCCTTGTTGGGAGGCTTTTGATTACTGATTTAACTACTTTACTTGTTTCTAGTTGGTATTTTTCTTTTTGGTCTTCTAAATAACCACTTATCCTCTCCCTTTCCTTTATACCTATTCTCTTATATCGTTAGCAGAAATTTTTAGCATTAAGATTTTATATATAAATCACAATGGATGTAATTTTAGAAAATAATGTCCTGGACTATTTGAAATCACTCAATGGAAGAACTAGCTTAAAAGTTGCCATTTTGCAGTATCGAGGGAAAAGAACCCTTCAAGCACCATTACTTCCTTTATATTGAATTTACATCGACTTCTGAGTCCTGTTTGTTACAGTATTAATAAAAAAAGCTTAGCATAAAAAATGCCATTATTTATTTTAGAACAGCATATAATAGTGTTGACTTAATGATCACATTATTGTAATTTGTTATTTGGCTATGACAGCTCACCTGGTACAAAAAAGTCTGTTGAGGTAAACCAATGAAATTCCAAATGAAATCCCAAGTGAAATGCCTTCCAGGTGACAAGGAAAATTAAATAGAGAACAGATACTGTGCCTGTGAGAAAAAATTCAGAAACCATTTATCACCTTTTAGTGTTTTATGGATTATTTTAAAATCAAGTTATTTTTTCACATTTTTAGCCACATGTGGAAAATTATTTTCTAAGTTCATTGATTATCACCCATAAAACCCAGAGGAGATCTAAAGAGTAAGAAACAAGCTAGTGATTTATCAGAAAACAAAACAAAACAAAACAAAACAAAAAACTATATAGTAGGCTGCAGAAGAACTGGATGAAGGCAGTTCATATATTGTTTAATGCAAAACTGCTTAATTTGCTTATGATCTGAGTTAAGTGGAGGATACAAAATAGTAAGGTTACATAGGAGAAGAAAACATGAAACTGGCTTTTATACTTTGTATTTGAAGTGTCATAGAAAGTCAACAGGCTGGAAAAGTCTGTGTCAATGTTTAGTGTAAGATGATAAGAAAGTAAAGTAAGAAAAGTCGTGAATGTGGATAAAAAACATATTTGTAAAAGCCAATAAGCTGAATAATCCTTAAACAATCTGATCTGGTATCTAGATGAGGTTTTAATTGGGTAGTACTACTTCTTGCTAGATGGAAAGATGCCAGGTTCTATTCCAGGTTATCATATACAGGGTAAATGAGGCATTCAGATTTCTTAGTAGTCTAGAAGTTGGAGGATTATTCCTTTTAAGGAATTATGGAGTAGAGTTAGAAAACCTGTTAGATGCTAATTCCTCTAAAGAAACTCTAGTTTGAAAAGAAAGGAAAAGTACCAAGAAAAAGGGCAAAAGCAGGATATCCTTCAGGAGCTGGAGAAGAATCAACCCAGCTGGAAGTCTGGTGATAACCTGCACAGTTGAGCAAATCATTATATAAGTTTATAAGCTAACTTCAAAAAGATGTTCCACAGAAAAGTCAGCAAACCGGAAAATCACAAATTAACTATCTATACTCTACTGTGGATTTGGAGAGTAGTTGATTCAAAAAAAGATGGAAACAGGAGGCCACAGCTTACACAACTATAACTCTTCATTTTCTGTGTGTCTATGGCACAGTCCTTTAGTGACTTCTATTTTGAGCAGAGAGGTATAGAGAAATATCTTTAACTTCTCCTTTGGTCTTCTGGAAACTCAAAAACCACTTTCTGGTTTTCTAATGTGATGGATAATATAATTATTGTATACTCTAGACTGGCTACCAGGAGATCTCATTACAGGGAGGAGCTAAAATCCTATTGTTTATTTGGGTTTATCAATTCTTGCTGAATGATATCCTTGTCTGTAGTTAGCCAGATATGAGCTGTCACAAGAACTCTTGGGAATTCCCTCTACCATCTTAAGGCTCAATGTTGTAAGGAAGACAGGGTCAAAACAATCCTTTAGTGACCTCTGAAAAACAGGGCTTATAGAAAGAGGTCTGTTCCTTTAAGAAGACAATAGTGTTCCAAGAAAGGAAAGTACTGAGGAAGAGTAAAAATAGAATAAACCTAAGGAGCCTGAGCTAGAGAATGATCTCCCAGGTTGAAAGTCAAGTGATAATTCTGTATTGTACTCTTAAATAGAAACTGTAGGAAAAAAATATTAAATAAACTTTCTTAGTAAGTTTTAATGTTTCTAACCATTAGAGGTGAGAAGTTCGCTATAATACCCAACTTGAATCTCTCCTCCTGAAATTTTAGTCTATTTCCTCTGGTTTAACTCTCAGAGGAAATGAGGAACAGTTGTTCCCTAAGGATTGAATGGGAATCCCAAATAACTCATGTCTAAAAAAAGGGACTTGAGGTAGTCATCTACATTTTTTTCTGGGCCAAACTACATAAAGAAAACCAAAAAACAAGGTAACATATTAGTGAACAAATTAAACACAGATGAACAGACCTCAAAGGTAAGACTCTCCCCAGCCAGACTGTTATTTCCACAGAATCCAGCATGTATTCTACTAAATAGAGGCTTCACAACCTGGTACCTTGGCTTACCTAGGATATTAAATTTTGAAAAAAACGAAGGCGATTTGAAATTGAGCAGTGGTAGGAGGAGCCCTATCAAGTAAAAGGGCACTGTCCTGGACTTATTCCACCACTTTTCAAACTGCTGGACTCCTGTGTCATTAGCGTAGAATATTATAGAGCGATTGTCAGGATGGCCACCACTCCCTGCACTTGGACAAATCACTGCAATAGAAAAGCACCATATTAGAGAAGACCAGGAAAAACAGAAAATGACTGTCCTGAGAGCCCAATGCTTGCTCAACTTTGACCATGAGCACTAAGCCTCTCCTTTCTGGAAAAAAACTGAGGGTTATATTTAGATACATTAGGAATCCTTTACCAATGAATACATAATTAAGAGTAAACGATCTTAGAAAATTTTGAGGTATATCTCTAATGTCTTCTGGGAACTAAAAAAGTATCCTACCAAATATCCCTTGGCTTCATTGCCAGAGAGAAAATATTGGGCTGGATGGTATTTGGAATGATAAAAAATATCATTCATCGAATGTACAGCTCTGTGATTATACTGAAAACCATTGATTGTACGCTTTGAATGGATTGTACGGTATGTGAATAAAAAAATTTTTTTTTGAAGAAGAAATATCATTCATGGTAACTGCTGTGATAACCCATACAAAGGCCAAAGAGCAGGTTTCTTTAACAATAAACAAAATCTGTGGGTTTGGGATAAAAAGCAGGCATCATTGAAAGAGCTGCTATGATGCTCCCCAAACCTAAGCACTGATTAAAGCTTAAGAATACTGAATTCCAACAATCCACAGCAATTATCCTGGTAGCTTATCATATACTTGATAGCAGCCAGTTGACATACAGAGAATTGGCAAGTGAGTAAAATGTATTTTTCCTACCACTGATCTCCAAGTGGCAATTTCTTCTGTTATCAGAACACAAATCATTCTTACTGCATTTCTAATTTCATAATAGAATACTTGCTAATATCTAGCTCTTTATAAAGAATTCCTAAAGCTGGTGAAAAATATTCATGCTAAGCAAACAAGAAATTCATTCATACTCATTACTTGTCAAAAGAAAAGTGATATATTCATTTTAAGTTCTATTTTTAACTTTGTTCTCTATCCATTATTTGGCACATCATAGGCCCAAGAATTCAATTTTTTTCCTCTCCTTTCTTGGTCAGGATTTTGACATGTCTTTTTTTTCCTTCTACATTCCAGACAAAAATAAACCTGAATTTTTATTGTGCTCATAATTATGGTGGTTAAGAGAACAGGCTATGAAAGTTAATTGACTAAATAATGAATCCCAATTCTGCTACTTAGTAGCTCTGTGACCTTGGGCAAGTCACTAAATTCTCTGTGCCTTAGGTTCTTCATCTGGAGAGTGGAGATAGCAGTATCTACCCTAGAGGGTTCTTGTAAAACATCTGTTTTGCACACAGTAAATGTTCAATAAATGTTAGCTATGTTTAACTGTAATGTATTGTTAACTGCCAATCTTTCTGACACTGTTCAAAATAAATATTAGAGGAAGAATCAAGAAGTGCTGGTATCAACATAAGATACCATTATGCAAAGTAAATCGACTTTGCTAATTGTGTTCTCTAAATCATCAGTGTAATTGTGAATATTTATGAACTTGATAAACTGACTCCCAATGGAGAAGAAATCTTATTAGGTATTAATGAACTGGTTTCATCCACTAATATTAGAATAGTTATAGTAAAATTATTTTCTCTTCTATGTCAAGGATATTGAGTCCTTAAAAATTCTGAGGTAAGGGGCAGGGTACAAGGGATTTTAGTGTATTTTTTCAAAGGGGTGTGTGTGTCTATGTAAGTGTTGACAGGAATAAAAATTCATAGTTCACTCACTCATTTTTTTTAGTTTTAACAAAAGACAGATAATTAGGCCTAATTAAGGGGAAAAGCATGAAAGACACTGTATAGCAAACACTGGAATGTATGCTTCAGAAGGAGAGGCTTCTGTCTGTTTATTACTATATTCCTAGAGCCTAGAACAGTTCCTGACACATAATAGGCTTAATAAATATTTGTTGAATAAATTTTCCTCTTAACGATCAATGTGTATCTCCAGCAATAAATCAATTTAATATCTCTGAAACCTAAATACATAAAAGTGTTAGGTAATTTCAAGGATAACAGTATAAATGTTAACAAGGTTACATTAGCTTTTATATTCACTTACCTTTGACTGCCATACTGGATTAGGCTTCAAAGGTTTAATTTTTAAGAAATTAATTAATTAAAGGAAACTTTTCTAAAAAATTAATTTTTATATGGGGCAAAGCTTCAATTTATTTTCCATATTTACTAAACTCTGTTCACTATTAGTAGAATAATTTATAGAATTCCTATTCTACAGAATGTTACAAATGACATTTGTGTATATATATATTAGTAACTAAAATAATAAATATTTAAAACTATAAGCTAACAAACTGAGAACTATGCTTCTACTGAGAAAATCATTATCCAAGGTGATAAGCAGTAATATAGATTCTTGAAACTATTTATTGAGTACTCATAGGCAAATATGGATGCTATAGATATGAGCTAAACTTTTGATTTGTATAATATGAATTAAATATTGTCCAGCTCACATTAACACAATGTTTTTGTTTTTATTTATTTATTTATTTTTTAAGACACTGCTGACAATTCTGTAGTGGTTCAGTTGAAATGATGATACAGATTTTCTACTAATCCACTAAAATAAAGCCATGTGTTCTACCTCAAAATCTTTTTGGAATAAGGTGGGGAATAAAGAAACAAACTAAACTCTAAATTCCAAACTACTTACCAGGGTTGCTATCATTGGTACTCAATATACTGTCTGTGTCATTAATGTGATGGATAAAATCTAAAAATTAAGGGGAAAAAAAAAAACTAGTTTAACATCAAAGATGCTAAATGTATCACACTCTAAAGTCTTTTATCTACAAAAAAAAGTTTTAATATTTACTGTGAGGTAATACTGTCTAATACATGAGACCAAGACTACTTCACTGTTAACAAAGCTTCACTTTCTTCAGCTTTTAACTCTTATAGGAATTGTGTCATAGCTTCACAGTCCTATTGTGGAAAATTTTATTTGATTGAGGATTTTTTAAAAATCTACCCATAAGGCTGAATTAACACTTGTTAAAAGCCTTGGAATGTGCATATAATGTTTTACCTATACTCACACTAATAAGCATAGTTACATCTTACACAGAGAAAGCTTTAAAGTCAGTGTGAAAGTAGAAAATGATCTCTCATACACAGTCAAACTTGCCTGGACAATTATTATTTTTTACAAAGTACAGTACATGTTTTATAGACTCAAGGCTGCATAGTAATTGTTATGCTCACAAAAACCTGAGTTAGACTAAAGGAAGTAGCAAAGAAAAAAAGCATGTGTAGATATCTGGGAATTCATATCATTCTTTTGGTGAATGAGAGAATGATTAGAGAATACATTTTCTTGCTAGCCTGAGGGGGTTTACTTTATTCTGTTTGGTGTTAATCTTGCATAACCTTAGTAAGTATAATAAAAAAGTTTGTTGCTATGAGGCTTACATGAGATGATAAAAGATGCTGGGTTAGGTTCTAGGTCATAAAGTTAGTTAGATATGTGAATTATTTACTGCCACTATTTGTTTCTCAAGATAAAATAAAAGAGGCAGTTTAATGCTCTGAATTTTTATGATTTCTCCAAGGGTAATTCGTGATTTAAGATTGGAAGTTGTGAATTTTTAAGTAATTTCTTGATGCCAAAGACTTAAATAAGGCTAGTAAAACCCTGATACCAAGGCTCAACGAAATCAACATGAGAAAGAAAAACTACTGGCCAATATTTCTTATGAATAGCAAAAATTCTAAACAAAATATTAGCTCTCCACTCCCCAGAAAAGCAAACTGAATGCAGTAAGGAATTAAAAAAAATAAATATCATGTCTAATTTAAGTTTACTCCATGTGATGGTTAAGTTCATGTGTCAACTTGGTCAGGTTTTGGTGTCCAGCTGTTTGGTCAAGTAAGCGTTGGCCTGATTGTTACTATAAGGATATTTTGTGGACTTAAATGATCAGTAAGTTCATTGCATCTATGGCTGATTACATATACAATTACCTGAGGAGATTGCCTTCAACAATGAGAAAAATCTCATCCAATCAGTTGAAAGCTTTAAAAAGAGAAGTGATGATTTCAGCAGTCAGAAGAAAAAATTGCCATCTCTACTTCAGCCAGCTAGCTTCTCCTGGGGAATTTACTGAAAACTTTCATCAGAGCTCCCAGCTTGCACCTTGTGCCCTATGGAATTTGGACTTGTGCATCTCCACAGTTGCGAGAAACAATTTTTATAAATATCTCATGTATTGCCTGTTGGTTCTGTTTCCCTAGAGAATCCTGACTAATATACCCCAGAATATAAGGATGGTTTAAATGTTAGAATTATTAGAAAATGTATTCATTTAATTCACCACACTAAGAATTTAAAGGAGAAAAACTTTATGATCTTCTCAAGAGATGTAGATTAAGTATCTGATAATATTCAACACACATTAATAAAGATGCTTATGAAAACAACAGTAGGTGAGAACTTCTTTAACTTAATGGATGGTATAAGCAATATCCCACAACAAATATATTTAATGGTAAAACATTAGGAAGATTTCTTCAGGAAAATATGTCTACTAGCTCTGCTTCTATGAAATGTTACATTTCAAAAAATATATACACATGTCTATGCATTTATTTATATATGTGTCTCTGTGTATATGTAAAAATGTGTGTACATATAAAAATATAAATTTGTGTACATACACATATAAATGGATATATATGTATTTATATAATATAAAGCAGAGGAAGAAGCTTTCATTATTTATAGATAATGTAACTTTTCTATCTAAACAGAAAATCCAAAGTGAATCTACAAAATTATTAGAATCAATAAGAATTAGAATCTAGCAAGTTTGCTAGATTCAAGGTAAACATTAAAAAATTCATTAGTTTTTAAAATTATAGCTACAAATACTTTGATATGTAATTTAAAGATAAATCATTACTTTCTGGTGGGTTGGAAATGTTCTATTTCATAAAAGGAGTGTGGGCTACATGGATGTATCTATTTGTCAAAACTGGGGCTAAAATTTGTATATTTCAAAGACTATAAATTCTATATATTAAAAAAAGAACTGTACATTTCATAATAGTGAGTAGAGAGTGGGTACAGATGATTCTTTCTCAATGGGTGTGATACTGTTCCCAAGGAAGAAGAAATTTGTTCTTTGGGGGGTGGTGTGGGTTAAAAACTTACTTTTTATGTGCAAAGCATAGATATCTATGCAGTTCATAAACAGATATACAGTATATCTGTGGTGTTAAAATTTCATGGCAGGTGCAATTAGGGAAAAAATGTCAAAGAAGGCTCCTTAAGGAAGTGATAATGAAAAAAAAAGGTTAAGAAATACTGGTATAGATGATTTGAGCATGGCAAAATGTTGATAATGGTGAATGCGAGGTGCGAGGAACATGAGAGTTCCTTAAACTGTTCTGTTTACTTTGTATGTGCTTGAAGTTTTCTATAATAAAAAGCATATGTGTGTATAAAATTAAAACTACATTTACAATAAAAATTTTAAGGTGCTGAGAAATCTAAAATAGATATGCTAAACTTTTATCAAGAAAAATTTAAAAGACATTAAAAAAAGAGTAAATAATGGAGAACTATGCCATTCCATGATCATGGATAGGAATATTCGGTATCTTAATAAGACCAATTCTGTCCACATCTATAAATCCAATGCACATCCAATCAAACCCTAAACTCAGAACCCAAATGACATCAATTCTCTCCACACTGATTGATAAATTCAATGCAATTTCAATCAAATTATGGTTGGATATTTTGTGACACAAGAAAAGGTGATTCTAAAATGTATGTGGAAGAACAATGGAAAAGACTAATTTGAAAGTAAAATACAAAACTTCTGAACAGTACAGCCACCATATAAAAAGAAAAGACAAAACATTAACTAGAAGATATCTGCAACACTAAAATGGACAAAAGATTAGTATCCAAACTTTTAAAAAGAGCTCCTAAAAACAAACAAGCAAAAGACCAACAGCACAATAGAAAAATGGGCAAAGGATACAAATAAGAATTGTAATGGCCAATATCAATAAGATAAGATATCTAACATCATTCCTTACAAGGAGGAATGCAAATTAAAACTCTATTATGAGTGGCAAAATTTTAAAAGTTTGATAATAGCAAGTGTGGGTGAGGATGTAGAACAAGGGGAACTTTAATAAATGTGTTGGCAGGAATGTAAGTGATACAAGCATGCTAGAGAACAGTTTGGTAATTTCTAATAAAGTTGAAAATGTAAATATCCTAAATTCTAGCAATTTGTCTCATAGGTGCATAAAGAAACTCTCCCAGGTACACATAAGGAAACAGAAACAAGGAAGGAAGGAAGGGAGGGAGGGAGGGAGGGAAAGAAAGAGAAAAGGATGAAGGGAGGGAGGGACAATAAAAGTAACGAAATGTTAAAGGTTGGTAAATCTGGAGTTCTATGTACAGATTTTGTATTATTTTTACAATTGTAAGTTTGAAATATTAAAAAAAAAGGGTTAAAAAAAGTTGTGGAATATTCATATAATAGAATACTATCAAGCAGTTCAAATGAACTCGAACTAGGTGCATTAATAAAGATGATAATTAAGACAAAAAGCAACTTTCAAAATACTTATGTAGATTTAAAACATGTAAAATAATACTATATACTTCTCATATAATGTATGTAGTAAATAAAAGTGCAAAAAGATGCATGGAAATGATAAACACCAAATTTAGGGAAGAAGGAAAATGAGATTGTAAAGGAGTACACATGGGGCTCCAACTCTTATCTATAATATATTTCATAATTTTTAATACAATAAAAATGCTTAGTAATAAAAAATTAATTAAAATGCTGAGTTTTATTGTTTAAAATAAAAACAGGATATACCTACTCTCCACCAGCCTCATCAAAAAATACAAACAAAAAAAACCTCCAAAAAAACACTTCTAGGGAAACTAGCTGTTGTGATTATGGTAGAACTTATTTTGAAATTTGGTTCCTAGGTAAATCTAGAGTTTAACTGTATAGGACTTATTTAAAGCCATCTATACTAAATTTTAGTTCTATCAGTCATCAGGAAAAAAATAAGAATCTTATTTAATATGAAATGAACTTTTTCTATCCAACTCAAAATTACTATAAAAGTATTTGGTCTGAATTTCTAAGACTTCCTTCAGAATTCAGGTTACCCATTTGGGCAGACTATAATTCTGTGGTATGTAAACAATTTAACATATAACTTCCATTATTCTACTCTTTCCTAATTTTAGATCCTAATGTTTTGAAAATAAATGGCTGAAATTTGTTTCCCCTAGAGTCTACTCATCTGATTCTTTAGCAACAAATATGAATAAACTTCATAAACTTTTACACTGAAAGTTCGTGGTAGAGATTGAAACAATGCTTAAAATATCTGCTGGGGCTTAAAATATTTTATATTAATTAGAGATTTTGAAGGAATGTTATTTATTCAAAAACTAATTTTTGGAAATGAACATAAACATATTTGAGATTATAACCGTAGAAAAACTGAACTAAGTATAATTTCCAAAATTACAAATATTATATTCTACTTTGTCACAAGTCCTGACATTTAAGGCTGGAACTAAAACATGTAATTGTATATGAAAGTGCTGTATTAAAACATATGATATGGATACTTACTAAAAATAAATTTTCCAGTATTAAAAAGAAAATTAGTCATAAGCACCCAATAAACTATCATTGCTCCAATGAGAGACACCAAGGAGAAAAGGAGACTCGACCACTGCCCAAAAGAACCAAAATAATATCTGCAGACATCTGGATATTCCCATGTAGTGGTATCCAATGAAGCTAGATAAAAATAGAAGAGAAATATTAAAATTAGATATTGATCATATATTCCTTATTCATGATTTGTTTTCCCCAAATTAAATTAAAATATTTAGAAAAAGATTATGGCTATTCCACCATCAGATGTTAGAATATATAATCAAATAACAGCAATTAAGACATTATAGTGGCTTTTTAGTATATTTTAGTATCTGTTAAGACTGAGTCCCCCTAACCTTTAATTTTTCCTCTTAATTTTCTTGGCTCTTTTAGGGTATTTATTATTCCATATTAACTTTAAGGTTATTTTTATCCAAGTCCAAACTGAATTTTCATTGAAATAGCACTGAATTTATATATATTTGACATTTTTAGGATCCTAAATCTTCCTATCTAAGAACATGGTATGCTTTTCCCACTTGATCATATCTTATTTTTTGTCTTTAGATATTTTATATTTTTCTTCATACAGATCTGTTCCTCTCTTGCTAAATTTATTTCTAAGTTCTTTGGATATTTCAGCTATTGTGAAATAGAATGTTTTTTTTTTTTTTTTTTCTGCTTTCTAGCTTTAGTTATTGATTCCTGATCTTATATATACACCAGTTTTTCAAATTATCTTGTTAATTCTAACAGTACTAGCAACTCTTAGGATTTCTAGTATTAGAATTAGATCAACAGCAAAGATATAATTTTAAGTCTTTTCTAGTTTTTATATTGATTAAGTTTTCTTTTCTTGATGCATTTGCTAATAGCTTCCCAAAAAACCCTTAATAATTATGGGGATTATGAGCATTCCTGTGTTGTTCTTGTTTTTAATGGAAGTGGTTTTAGCATTTCACCACTTTAGAATCATGTTGACACTGCTTTGGGGACAAATAGGCTTTATTGTGTTTAAGCAGCATCTTTCAGTACCTCATTTACTTAGTTTTCATCAGGAACAGTGACTGAATTTTATCAAATGCCTTTCTGGTATCTATTGATATAATTAAGGTTTTTCTCCTTTAATTTGATGATATAATGAATTATGTTGGGTTTCTTAATAATGAAACATCCTTGCATCCCTGAAAAAAACTCTATATATAGACAAAAAAATGTATTGTTTTGATACATTGGTGGATTCTGATAATGTCTCATATAGAAGTTTTATATTTATTGTTTTTTTTTTTTCCCTCATTCTTTTTGGTACTATTAGGTTTGTATTAGGGGTGTGTTGACTTTGTAAAATGCACGGATGAAAGTTCATCTTTTTAAATGGCATAGAATAATTGAAATAGCATTGGAGCTACCTGTTCTTTAACAATGATAGAACACAGCAAAGGCTATATTTCTCATTTTAAAAAAGACCCCAAATTAGACATGCACAAATTAAACAGAGAACCTTGCACTTACTGCATATGTTTAAAGAGGTCTTCCAAGTTCAGTCAAAATTTTCTTTCAAAACCAAAAGCTAAAAATAACTCCCCTTCCCATTTAGCAACTAGAACAAATCTCTCAAGACTTTTAAACAGTACTCTGGAATAGAGATTAAGACTAGATTCAGTTTATGTAAAGAAGAAAGCTGCTTAGTAGAGACAGAGAAAAATGGAGGTAAAGTCTGGTCTGTTGATTCATACTTGCTAAGATTCAAAGAGATAATGCATGCCTATTTAGGTTCTAAACTATTTAAAAACAACCTCAAAATGATGTTTCCCTGATCCAGAATTTAGATAGATAAATGGAGGCAATGTGTTGATACAACTTTAAGAATGCACTACAAAGGACATACTGCTTACATTTTCATATTTTTCTAGTTACAATTTTTACTTTAAGGAGAATCCAACATTGAGGCATTTGGTATATATAGGTTAAAACAAGTCAGCACTAATAAGAAACATGGAATTCTTTTAGTTCTGGCAAAGACCTTATTTTAAAAACTATGGTTTTTAATTATTCTCATGAGGAAACTGGCACCAAAGGGTGGTATGCATTCTGCAAGAAATTCCCAGTCTCTGAATTTCAAAGGCAGCCACTAGTGCATTATCATAACAGTTCAGGCAAAGGCTATGAATTATAAGTAAATCTCTAGGTACAAAGTAGACGGCTAACACACACTTGAGGAATATACACATTAGTGATCTATTTCAATGGAAAATAGTTGTTACTACCCCTACCACTAATCTATTTTCACTGTGTCAAATTCTTACGTATCATAGTCCGTGATTTCACTACTCTGTAGCAGCAATAAAGTGTTAAAAGGCCCATGAACATGATGACACACATTCCAGTAGTAAATCCAGCCTGTATGAATATAAAAATATAGAATAACATATATCATCATGTAAGAATAAATTGACATACAACCATATTATCTTACCCTAGACAATCATGATGAAAACCTGGAAGCGAATGGAAAACCAAATATAATCATCTATTTCCTTTAATTTTACATAGATTTTTTAAAACCTCTATTGACAAAAGGTGTGTTGTAAAATTAAATTACCTGTTTTATGCCCCAAGGAATACTTAGTATAGATGTTCCCATCATGGTATTCCAAATCATAAAACTGAAAACACAGAGTAATAGCAGTAAAAAGATGGAGTTTGAGTCTTCAAACATTGTAATTAGGACAAAAATTAAAATAATTAGTAATTTTCATTCATAAATAGTTTAAATTATCATCCAAAAAAAGTAGTTTTACTCACATGGTTACTAAACTAGTGTTTTTACCATATCCTTCACTGTAACTTTGAAGTTTATAAGCAGAACCCAATGGACTATACACATAACACTCTCCTGGAGCTGGAACTACATGATCTGGAGCAATCTGGTAAAAAGAAAAATAGAAAAATGCAGTGTCAGAATCAGTAAATGTGGAAAATGGGATATTTTTTATACAACAGAGTGTCTGCCTCTGGACAGATTACTAAATATCATGATCAAATAAATAGTATGCATCCCTGAATAATGAATACAAAAATTATTTTTCAAATGTAGTGGAAGATCTAAAGGAGCAAAAGTTTAAAAACTATAAACACAATAAACTCTCTATCTGAGAAGAATTCCTAGAATAGGAACTGTCAAAATATTTTTCTCTTCATTTTCAGGAGAAAAGAGGAAGATGAACCAGCAAGGACTGAGATTAAGGAATCCTAGATGGAGGATACTCAGAACCTAAGTGAGGGAAATCTGAAGAACTAAGTGGTCACTGAACACCAATAGGATGGTGGTTTTAGCAAAGTGGGGAACTCAGACTATAAAAAATAGAGAAGTCAAAAGAAGACAAAGAAAGGAATAGTAAGTATAGACTAATCTTTTAAATGCTTTGATAGCAGAAAAAAAATGTGAGCTACATCAATGGCTTAAGGAAAATGTAAAGCAAGCAATTTTAAAGATGGAAGAGATTTAAGAATGTAAGCAAAAGAGAAGGAGCCATCAGAGAGAGGTTGAAGACATACTAGAGACAGAATTATTCAATAGATCTATGTTTCTTATACACATAGTTCCCACCCTATCCCTATACATTTGTTGCTAATCCTACTCCTGTATTTTGGAGGGGAAAAAATACTGTTTCTTGACAAAATTCTGCCCACCTCCCTGAGAACAGTCAGTCCCTTGAGAAAATGTAGTCCTTACATATAATGGCTAAAGGCATAGGAGCTGACTGGTACAAATCAACAATCTTTTATTCAGCACCTACTATGTAAATCCACAACTGTGTGCTATAGTATCCAAGAGAAAAACAATATATATCTCTAACTTCAAGCAGTTTAAATTCCAGTCGGAATCTCCAATTGGAAGACATATGAAGCTATAAAACAAGGCTATAAGACAATAAAAATTCCATTAAATTCTGTGAAACGTATCACAGGAATGACAAAAAAATTAATGGGGGCTAGAATAGTTGGGGAAGACTTCTATGAAGAGATGGAACATTAGACTTTAGTAGGTAAAGAGGATACAGATTGGTGCAAAAAGAAAAGGTGTCAAGTCTATTTCCCTTTAGGTATATGACTGGTAGCATGCTGTGGGTAAAGAATGTTTTGAATGCTATGCTTGGTGTGGCTTTGGAAACAATTAATTCCTAGAGATACAAAGGCATATATGGATATGGGTCTGTTTCTTTCTCTTTACCCATGATCCTCTTGAATCTCAGTTCTGTTATCTTCAGTCATGGGGAAGACAGAAAAAAGGGGCAGGACCATGTCTGTTGCAAGCAGAAGATAAGCTACCAGAGCAGACAAAGCAAGTTCAAAAAAAGTGAAAACTGAAAGATATGTGGGACAGGATTAGAAGCTAAAGAATTAGAAGTAGCAAATCTTAAGAGATACAGAAAAATTGCAAGGTTGGAGTGTACATTCTGGCAGGGGTGTAGGGCAATGGCAACGCTTCTAAAACTTTAAGTTAATATCAATCACTAATGATCTTAAAATGCAGATTTTGATTTAGTAGGTCTGGAATGAGGCCTGAGATTCTGTATTTTTAACAAGATCCCAGTGATGCCAACACTGTGTAAACCACACTGGTATTAACAAGGGTCTAAGAGATGTTGGTAATTTCTCCCCTTCTCCATTTTAGAATAAAAATATTTATTCTAAATGGGAATTTTTTCATAAATAAAACAGTATAGATTTGTAAAGACCTGAGACTTGTGGTTACATATAGTTTCTTTCCTTAAAAATCTTTCAGGAAAAATAATTTTGGGATTCTCAGAATATGACTGTAGTATATACATATATTCATTAAAAATGTTCATACCACATTGTTACTTTTAGATCACTGTTTATATACATTGATTTTCTAGTCATCTCAGTGTCATTTAGCAAAAGGGATTCAACTTGGTATATAATGATGACTTAATATCCAAGCAAACAATATACATTCAGGCCTAAAATGGACAGCCTGTATCTCTGAAGTTTGCTACCATGAGTAGAGCTGCCAGGAGCTCTGAATTAGACCTGGAGATACTGGATTACTTCCACTCTCCAGAGAGCTCACATTATCTATTACGGAACTAAGACTTTACCACAATTACTGATGAAAATGCCTATGGGAAATAAGTAAAAAATAGAGCAACAAATTACCCCACCCAGAATATTTGGAAGTCTCTACTTTGGCTATACAAAAGGAGATCTTAATACTTCACATGGCTATTGTGAAGATTAAATGAGATATCTATGTTCAAATGACTAGCCTGATCTTTGCCTTAGAGTAAACATTTAATGAATGTTGGTTTCCTTCTACTTTTTTCTTACTTATAAAAGAAAATCAGATTTAAAAGAAATCAGATTTTTCCTCCAAAAACATTTCCATTTTTCTTTAGGTTTCAAGCTTCTGAATATCTCACATATGATTTTTTTTTATAATCAACCAAATTACTTATAATATATATTTTTGATCCTTAAATAATAATATAGATTTTAGAAGATCAGAGGTCAACAATTGGCCAAATCTGGTCTTCAACCTGTTTTATTACAACCCCTGAGCTAAGAATGGGGTTTATATATTTAATTGATTGTAAAATAAAAACAAAGAAGAGTGTGTGAAGTATGTGGCCTGTAAGGCCTAAAATAGTTATTATATACCCCTTGACTCCTGTGTTTGACCTACAAGAGGATATTGCTAAATAGAAAAATATTACATATATACATACATAAATATATTTCAGTTTCCCACTCTGGTATAAAATATCTAAAACATTTTTTACCTTGTAGCGTCAAACTTAAAAATTGAACAAGAGAGAGGATTGTAAGAAGATGGAGGAGTAGGAAGCTCCATGAAAAGTTCCTTCACCAAAACAACTATTGAACTGGCAGGAACTATTTGAATCAACTATTTTGAATCTCCAGAGTCTAATGGAACATTGTGCAGCATCCAGAGAAGAAGAGGTTGGTAAACTGCAGGAAATATCAGGGAGTTCTACTCTCCCTGCAGCGGTTAAGATCCCCACTCACCCAGCCTCACAGTGTGCTGCAGTGGGGAATGTAGCTCAGGCTCCTGGTGCAGCCTGCTGGTGTCAGAGTGGGGCATAAAGACTTAGTCATCCAAAGTCTGGTGTGTGTGTGTGGGGTGGGGGGAGAGCAGTTTGGTCTGATCACTGCTTTTTATTAGCTATGTCAGATCCCTGGGAGCCAAGATCCAACTACCTTTGGGCAAAGATGGCAGAAGAATTTAAAGACAGTAGTAACCTTCCTCAAAACTATAGAAAACAGTTAAAAGGCTGCATTAACAGGGCAAGTGGTGAGTCAAGAAAACACACCTTCAAATGCCATAGAACTCTTGGCACCTTGCTGGTCCCTCCCCAACTCTCTCCATAATGTGGGATGGAGCCAGCTTGTACTCCCCTTGTGGGTCCCTGGCCCTGTTCCACAGGGAGCAGAGTGGCCCCTGTGTGCATACCTGTGTGCAAATATATCAATGCCAATGTATCCAGTGGAAGTCGGAGGGACTGGGCAGGGGAACTTGTCTCTGGCTCCCCCTCCCAGAGTTTGTCCTGAGAGCAAAAAAGCAGTTTGCAGATAGCTGAGATACCTTGAGAAACAAATAAATTGAAGTAGTCTTGGGCAGAGGACTACCTGCAAAAAGGCACATAAGGGAGCACCCAGGACTGGGTTAGAGTCTATTCCAAAGGAAATACAGGGGGCATTCAGGCAACTCCTGTAAATTGTAATCCTTAAGGCTACATGGAAGCATAAGCCCAGGAAAAGGAGCAGGCTCAGCAGCTCCACACAGGCTCAGATAAGACTCAGAGGGCCAAGCATTTTGCATGTGCCTCAGACTGATCTTCTTGATAGGAGGACTAAGGTTTGAAGGAAACCACCAGCCAAAGCAGAGCCAATTTTAAAGACTGTGAAAGGTGTTTGTTGCCTTCTTTGTTTTGATTAACTCCTGGTATTCAAGAAAATCTCTGTCATATCACTAGTTGGATACAAACTTAAGGGACAGCCAGCTTAAGGACTGAATTCCAGAGTAAACACTTTAAATATTAAAAGGTACAATGTGCAACAAAATATAAGACAACAGAAAATAATGTCTCATCCAAAGGAACATAATAAAAAATACAGAGTTATGAGAACAGCAAAAGAAAAGCAATGTGTTATGTACAAGGGAATCTCTATAAGATTAAGTGCCGATTTCTCATCAGAAACCATGGAGGCAAGAAGGCAGTGGTAGGAAATATTTAAAGCGCTGAAAGAAAACAACTGCCAACCAAGAACTTTATATTTGGCAAGAATTTCTTTCAAAAATGGGAGAAAGAACATATATTCCAACCTAAAAGCTGAAGGAGATCATTAACACTAGAACTGCCCTACAAGCAATGCTAAAGTAATTTCTATAAAAAGAGAGGGACTTCCGGGAAGATGGCTGACTAGTAACACACAGGAATCTCTTCTCCAGAAAAATAGCTAGAGAACAGGCTGAAACAGACCCAAAATAGATCTTCTAGGGTTTAGGACAGCAGGGGAAGACTGCACACCACCGAGAGGCGAGAGGGACAAAAGAAAGAAATCGCGACAACAGAACCAGAACCGTGAGTTTTTAATCAGCAGCGGCGGCTGCTGCCGGCACCCTCCCCCACACTCTTTAGAATTCTCGGGCCTCTGGGCCTGCGACTACAGACAAAGGGGGCTCCAGGGATCTACCACTCCCGGAAAGGGGAGAGAGAGGGACACAGCCTTAGGCTGAC
>JAQZBX010010212.1:0-44655 GCA_029593785.1 Cabassous unicinctus | reverse complement strand
TACCACCCACCCCTATCACTACCACTCACCCCCATCACTACTAACCACCACCATCACCACAAACCACCATCACCAACTTCATCACCAACCGCCACCACCACCACGATCCTCACCACTACCACTATCACTAGGGATAACTAACATTTACACAGCCCCACTGGCTTAAAAGGAATTTTCCTACAAGAACATATTATTCAATAAAGATCTCAATGTTTTTCAGGCTTGCTCCATGATTGATAGTGTAGTTTTGAATTGCATTTTAAGTAAGTTAGAGCAAAGCTGTTAGGTCTCTAAACAAGTTTGAAAAATTACACATATCTCAATGCTGGAGTTGTCAAGATCCCTGCTATTTTCTAAGAAGATTAAACATGAGAATGATCTTCAAGTTTATTTTTCATTTTAGCACAATCATGTACCACTGGAACTACTTCAGCATAAACTCCCACATTTAAAAGCCTTTTTGGACGATTCTACTGGGCCAGTGGATTAAAGAGAAAAGCTAAACTTAATTGATAACAACACAGTCAAGTTCACAATTCTTGTCATTATAATCTCAATTTGTCATCCCAGACCCATGGCGATGTGGCTACACAGGGCAATAATAATTGCAAAATTAATGGGTCAGGTGCATTTGGTGGCACAATTGCTTCGGAGCAATCAGTACAAATTGGATTCTCCACTGAATGCCTTGACTAGGGAGTCAGCATTCAGATTCATAACTTTCTTTGTTCACGCTTGTCTACGGCTGTGGCGACGCTTCTGGGAAAATGGCAGTGAATGAGCCTGACGAGCTCAGCCCACATGAGAGCTCAGCCCCTGTTCGGGAGGCAGCCCAGGAGTCAGGGTGAGAGCTGACCTTTAGGGCCTGCACCCGGAGGCAGAGTCCTGACCTGGGGGTGGGATTCAAAAGCCACTGTTTATTCTGCTTTTCTTTATTTAGCTGCGCAGAATTCACACGTAAAACACTGCCTCTGGAATAAATGCATTTACTGTTGGAAACACTTATCTTGGGCTTCCTGGGTCTGGAAGAGATCTTAATAAATCATCCAATTTGTCTACTCTACTTCCCTGCAGGTCTACACCTAAACAATATCAAAGAAATGTCTCCTGTGTGCTTAAGTTCTTCTGATAAGAGGGTCTCGCTGTCTGCTTAGGCTTGTGCTCTTCGCAGCTGGTGTTCTGAATTTCCTACTACGACCCTGTACTGTTAAAGCCCTATTTCCTCCAGGCTTATTTTCAGGAGGGACCCATTCTCCACGTGCCTGTGACCAAGAGGGGCCCTGGTGGCTCTGGCCACTCTGCTTCCAAGGTCTAGCCCCCCAGAGCACAATCTCCACCTCTAGCTTCTTGGAGGAGTGGGCGGACTGGGGGGCACACAGGGCCAGGAGGGGTGGAGAGCAGGAAGAGCAGCCCACTCCAAGGAGAGGTGCATGGAGTGGAGGCCAGTTGTGGCCAAGCCTGGTGATTAGCTGGGGCGGGCAGGGCATGTTGCGGGGTGGCCAGCAGGCCCAATGCTGGTCTCTGCAGAGTCCCAGCTGAGGAGAAAGAGGGACGATGGGTGAGACAGTGGAGAGGGACATGGGAGGCCAAGGACGTCTAAGGGAAAGAGGGTCTTCCGAGCTAATGAAGCTCCTTGGGAGTTGGCCTTGGTAAGGGTAGTCTGATGGCAAGAGGGGCAGAGTCTCAACAGGACTCTGTGGGGTCCCCGTAGGCGCTCTTGCTCTGCTTTGCTCCCCTCCCTTCCTTTCCTATCTTCTCCCCTTGTGATGGGCAAATATAACACATCTGCCATCGTGGGGTCTCTGCCACCCTAGGCTGTGCCAAGGAAGAAGACACCGATGCTGGCTCCTCTAAGTTAAGGGACTGCTGTGAGCCGGGCAAGCGAGAAGGAAGGGGGAAGGTAAAGAAAGACTGAGGCTATACTACACGGAGAACATTTTTTTCTTAGAGTTTCTTTTGGTTTTAAAAGCTCTTAGCGATTCTGAGGACTCAGGTGCTCAGTTTTTATACCTGTAGCTTAATCTCATTTCTAATACCTGGGAATCCTTGCTCTCAAGCTCTCAAGTGACCCGGCAGCAGCTAAGTCCTGCTGGGCTTCGGCTCACTGCTGGAAGCCGATGTCCCAGGCCCCTGTCCCGTCCCCGAGCAAGTCGCCGGGCTTACCTGTCACGGTGTCCTTCCTGGAAGTGTGCTCTCCTTTAGTTCCGTGGTAAGTGGCGTTGCTGCCAGTGGATTCATAGTCTGTTTTCCTTTCTTTGAGGCTGATCATTTCCCGAGGTGAAGCTGGGGCACTTGCTAAATAAAGAAATCAAAGGGACGATTTGCCTTTTCTCATCCCGCACATGTATACCTTGTCACAGGCAATTAGGGGCGAGAATACTTGTGGCTCAACGTGTGTCAGCATGCATGCACAGTCCTCTTGAGCTTTGTAGCTTTGGTTCTCATCCTCGCCCCCTTTCCTCACTCAGCAAATGTGGTGCTTTGGAGTTAAGGGGGCACTTGACTCAGATGCGCGTAATTAAGGGATATCTTTGGGGCCTGCCTTCCTTAGAGAGAGATCCTCCTGGGTACATCCCAGGGTGTATGGGGCAGCTTTAAGAATGAGACTGCTCTTGGTTTCTTTCTCCTTCTTCTCTTTCTCTTCTCCCTTCCTTTCCCTTTCCCTTTTCTTTCCTCTCCTCCCTCCCTTCCTTAAATTAGATGTGTTTCAGAACCGCTATTACTCATATTGAAGAATCCCTGATTAAATTAAACGCAATTTTACTTAAACACTGAGTCACCCAAAACCTGCCTTAAGGGAAGGCAGAGGAAGCAACTCTTGACATAGGATGATTTGTGGATGATTTTGGGGCTGAAATAACCAAACCCACAAAGATCTCCATCAGCCTGTTGGGATGGGCTGGAGACAGGAAGGGAAACGCGTTCTTTTTTACCTGCTAGGGCATCCTTGCTTCAGCTCTCTTGACAAAGACCCCCAACACCCTCCCACCCACGCTTTACATTGGTGGTCGGACCCCACGAATGGGCCCTGCGATCCCCATTGCTAAAAGGATGGGTTGTCATGAGGTGATTTCCCTAGGAAATTCCACGGCCTTTTAACAAACTGTCAGCAGAACAGAGGAAAAGCTGAACTTGGAGATGAGGCAAACAGAAAGGGGTTTCGTTTTCCTAAAAAACTGAATGGATCAGTAGCAACGAAACAGCCCCGCCAGTGCAGTGATGTGCTGGAAGAAGCGGAGGGACAGTGAGTGTGCTGGCAAGGAGGCTAGGAGACGGCAACCTACCCGAAGCCGACGCCGTGCCCATGTCCCTGCTCCTAAGGAGACCGCTCATTTTCAGAGCTTAGGCAACTGCATCCGACTCAGTGTGTTCTCAGGCATACCAAGCCTCTGCCCAGAGGCTCCTATGCCCTACGGCAGTGCTTCCTAACCCTGTTCGTCCTTAAGACTCACCTGAGACTTTGGCAATTCCAGGACCCCACCTTGGGCGTTTTGAGTCAGAATTTTCAAAGGGGTGACCGGGAAAGACTAGGAATCCGTATTTGATGAGCATACCTGGTGATTACAAAAACTAGGAATCCCTGAAGAAGTCTGAGTTTAGGATAAAACCCACTTTCCTTTGCTAGTGTCCCAGCCCCTCTGCCATCAGGCCTCAGTTTACCTTTCAGTTTAACTTTCAAACCCTCTGCTGAATCCCACAGCCCCAGCCACCTGGGCCTGCTTGTTCCCTGAAGGGACCCTGCCTTTTACTGTCGGAGTCATTTTCATTTAGTTCAGCAAACACAGAATGTTCTAGGTGCAGATTCCTAGGCCGAAATCGTGAATCACACTGCCGTTTCCAAACCCGGGGAGTGGAAATCAATCAAGGACAGGGATGGGCGTGCAAATACCCTCGAACAACAGGCAGACGGCAGGGAGCGCTCAAGAGAAGTCATTGCCAAGTACCGTGGAAGTAAGCAGAGAGCACCTCTGCCCACGCTTTCCTCACCTCCCGAAAGACCTTCTGCCCACTTCTCAGACCATCACAATAAAATCAAGATTCTCTGCAGGGTCTCCGAAGCCCTCAGAAGTTCCCAATCCTGGCTGCCCAACGGAGTTGATTACCTGGTGATCAAGGCCCATCTCTGAGCCCCGCCCAGGCCAGGCGGAGCAGATCTCAGGGTGTAAGTCCAGGGGGCAGCCAGGGTGAGACCCCGTCAGCCCCCAGGGCCGGCAGTGCTCTCGCCACTTGGAGGACGACCCTCAGATCGCAATGATTTGAACCAGTGTTTGAGCTCCCCGCTGTACCGCGAGCCTTTGCGGGTGGAGACGGGAACACCAGGCCTTGGACGTTAGGGAAAAGCGCCGCTGGCCGGGAGGAGCGCAGGGGTCATCTGTGCTCTGGGTGAGGGTGGGAGGAGGAGAGAGGGGGCTGGGGAGTGTGTGAGGGGCGGCCGCCGCGTCTTATTGAAGTTGGGGCTCTGGGGCTTACAGCGGGGACGTCTGGAAGGACAAAGGGCCCTTCGCAAGGCTGTGACTCAGCCGCCTGGGCCTCGCTCACCCCCTCCGCCCTCTGCCCCTCTCGTCTCCTCTTTTCACAGCCTGAGCCTCTTCCAGGAAACTTCCTTCTCCTGCCCTTGCTCTTTTGCTTCCTGCATAAAGAAAGTGGCCTCTTTTGAGACCACTGCCAGGCAATCGCGAAAGGAGAACATTTTGGAGCCTCATGACCAAAGCTTTTAAAATTAGAATCTAATATTGCACAGATGGTGGGTGTTTATGAAACCACCTCAAGTGTGTAATTATCTCCTGAGACCTCACACACAGCCGTGCTCCGAGGCTGCAGTAATCCAGGATGACGCGCTGGGCAAATTCAAGTCACGTAAGCAAGTGTTTATTAGGCGTCTTCGACGTGCCCCGCCTAGGAAGATGCCAAGGTAACCCGCGAGCTGAACGGCCCGGGTGGCAGCTCGGCTTCTTCCCGAGAGGGCGCTTGCTCCCCCTGCAAGCGCCTTCCATCCTGTTATATCATTTCATCTTCATCACAGCGATTGGCCGAGTGTAGTTCTTAATAATGAGAGCTGTTAAAAACATGCTATCCAGTGCTTCACAGACTCACTGCTCTTTATTTTTCTAAGCCTGCCAGAATTATGGAAATAAGTAGAGCAGGAGGCTGGCTCCAAGCTGCCCGGATGGGAGGAGGTTTCCCCCATGGTCATTCAGGGTTTCCAAATTCTCCTCTCATGTCAGACTAAGTGCTGCAAGCAACAACACACTAAAAACACAAGCTTTCATGGGGCCAAATGTCCCCCATTCTTGTTTATTCTCCTCATCATTCAGACAGGAAAGTCTGGCATAAAGTTTTCTGACCAACATTCTCAGTGGCAGAGTGGAAAGCTTCCGAGAATAAAGGCCTAGAGAGGGGTGTGTGTGTGTAGATAAAAGAATTTATTCATCCTTCCTTCTCCAAACAAAAATCAGAGTGCAGAAACGGTATTTTTAAAAATTGTACTTTCAGTCAACAATAAAACCCACGCCTCTTGTACGATTGAAGGTTGTGTTAATATTTTGCCTTTAAGTTTTTTTTGGCATTACTTAATGTGACTGGGAAAAGGTGTAAAAATAAAGTACATTTTACAGGTAAATCAAAGACGTGAGCTCAAAAGTTAAGCACGAGGAACTACGATAAAATTAGAAAAAAATTAAATGGAAACACTTAGACATTGCATTTGGCTATAATAAGAATTTAAGAAGGATTTTACATCCTATATGGAATAGTAAGGAAATCCTCAGTGATGTATTTCAAATGTGTGTCCCACTAAAGGAAGAAATGGCATAGCCCCTCTTCCCTACTCTGTGATCCCAATGATAACAAATAAAATGCAACTCAAATTCTTTTATGTTGGAAAAGCATCCATGGAAAATGCCGATTAATGGACGCGTTACAGTTTATACCTGTTCTTCACTGAAGCAGGTCCATCTCACCCGTGAACTCCTAGGAAACCTGTTAGAGATACTCCTGGGACACTCTGAGGCCCATCTCGCAGTAACAGGAAAACAGATCCATTTATATTTCTAGCAAAAGTCCTGTGTGTGTGTGGGGGTGTCGGCCAAGGGGCTGGAATAGGCCTTTGCCAGGAGGGAGAAGGACCCGCTTGCCCTTGGCATAGTCTTACCTGAGCGGTTGTTGGGAGACACGCGCACGGGGGAGATGGAGGGAGTGCGGGAGGAGGAGTAGGGCCTTTGCCGGTCCCTCTCGATGGTTGATGATGAGGCGACAAAGTGGTACTGGGACCATCCATCCTGCAAAAGACAGCGCGCGCCCATGAAGCGGGGAAGGGACGGTGATTTGTCACCTCCTGACGTCTTGAAGTTCTGAGCGCTTGATTTTGCAAAACATTTCCACCACATGTCAAAAGAGATTACGGAGCTCTGCGCCACGGTCAAGGTTAACCCAGACAAGTGCGAATTCAGACACACCTCTTCTTCCGCCAGGCAGCCCCGGAGGGCGGGCCAGCTTTCCTTCCCAAATGTGGGAAAATCGGTCTCTTCGCAAACTTGCTGTGGCCAGAAGCTTTTATTTAAATGAAAATGTGATGCTCGGTATGCTAGATGACCCTGAAACCGTGCACCCTCTGCCTCCCTGGTTGCAGCTCGGCCTGGCCCCTTCCCGGGACCAAGCTTTTAGCCATCAGAAGAGTGGGTAGCATCCCGCCACCCCGCTAATCTCCTGTATCACTCCAAACCTCTTTCTCTCGCACAAACCTCCCCCTTTCACCTGTCTCTGAGCTCTTAGCATGACTGTCCCTAAGTATTCACACCTAGAGGCTGGAACTTTCTCCGGTTTGCCCCAGGAATTATATTTTTCAATTAGAGCATAGACTAAATGCATCCTTCCCAGCCTCCAATATCCAGTTAATATATTAAAAGCTTACTTACTGTTTTTCATGATAAAAACCATATATAAACATAACAGATTATTTTGTAACTTTAGAAATCACAGGAAAGAAAATAGATTGATAACTCCATCCCACCCCACAAGAGAGAGCCCCTGTTAACATGCTCTTGTTTTTCCTTCCAGTCTTTTTTAACTCAATTTGTATTTCTATCTAAGCAAGAAGTTAAACAGCACTGCTGGGAAGCGGGAGTGGCTCAGTTGATAGAGCCCCCGTTTACCATATGGGAGGCCCCGGGTTCACTTCCCGGGGCCTCCTTGTGAGGGCAGGCCGGCCCGCGCAGCGCGGTGGGCTGATGCAGCAGGACCTCACAGCGAGGGGAAGATAAGCAGACATGGAGAAGACACACAGCGAATGGACACAGCAAGCACAAGCAGCAAGGGGGGGATACATAAATAAATAAATCTTAAAAAACAAACAAACAAAAAAAACAGCACTGCTATGACAGCAAAGAAGAGCAGACACGGGCCACCCCCAGTTCCTGCTCCACAGAGGCAACCATTTCCAATTCTATTAGGTTTTTTTCCTGATAATATTTAGGCTTTTAAGGGACTCAATACTCTATAAAGGATCATTGTAAATATAAACAGATGAAGTTAAAGAAGAAGATTCGTACCCATTTCATGACTTGTGTCTCTTTGTTTATCTAATTCTCATCATTATTCCTTTTCTATTTGATAGGAGAAAGTCAAGATGAGAAGCAAGCTTATTAAACGACATTTCCTAGAGCTCTCTGGACATTTACTATGCACCAGGAGTCTTTCAACAATCCCATGAGATGGACTCTGTTAGTATCATCCTTTTACAGATGAGGAACTTGAGCCTTAGAAAGTTAATAGGCTGCCCAGAGTGAAACAGCAAGTAAAAACCATACAAATACTACAATGTTGCATATTTATGAGTAAGGCAAAGAAAAAAGAAAGCAGGGTTAGGGGCTAGAGGAACCCGGTGGGGCATGCTGCTGTTGCTATTTTATGGAGTGTGTCCAGAGAAGCACCTTGGGAGGAGTTAACATCTCCACAGGGACCCAGGATGCTGAGCAGCCCCGCACTGAAACCAAGGAGGAGCAGCTGCGAAGGTCCTGGGCCAGGCATGGGCGTGGTTCGTGTGAGAACATCAGAAAGATCTCTGTGACTGCAGAGGAGGGAGCAGGGGGAGCCGTAGACGGGAAGCCCTCTGTCTAGGGCAGTTTGGGGAGAATAGCCTTGAAGCAGAGAGACCAGCTGAGAAGCTATTGCAAGCTGCTGTGCAAACGCGTTTGGTGGTTCCTCCAAAAGTTAAACATAGAATTAACACATGATCCAGCAGTTCTGCTCCTAGATCTATACCCAAAAGAACTGAAAGCAGATATTCAAACATGAATGTTCACAGCAGCACTATTCAGCATAGCCAAAAGGTGGAAACAACACAAATGTTCATCAACAGAAGAATGATTAAGCAAAAGGTGACATATCCATGCAAGGGAATATTATTCACCTATAAAAAAGAATGAAGTTTTGATCCATGACATAATGTGTGTGAACTTGAAAATCTTTGCGCTAAGTGAAGGAAGCCAGACATGCATGGCCACATATTGTATGATTTCATTTATATGAAATAACCAGAAGAGTAAATCATAGAGACAGCAAGTAGATTAGGGGTTGTCAGAGGCTGGGGGGAAGGAGGGGTTGGGAGTGACTGCTTAATGGGTCTCTTTAGGGAGTGGTAAAAATGTTCTGGAACTAGATAGAGGTGATGGCTGCACAACTTTGTAAATGTACTAAATGCTATGAATGGCAAACATTAAAATGGTTAGTTTTATGTTATGTGAGGTTCACTCAATAAAAAAGAAAAGGAAGGGAAAGAAAAGAAGCTATTGCACTAGAGTGAGTGAGAGACAACCCTGGCTCAGATGGTGTGATGGTGGTGAGAAATGGGCAAATTTGGAAGATTTGTTGATAACTTGGCTATGGGTGTAAAAGAGAGGAACAAGCATGACCCCAATGCTTCTGGCGTGAAAAGGGACTGGGGGTGCCATGTACTGAGATGAAGATAGGAAGAGAGGAGCAGCTTTAGGAGGTGAAACCAATACCGCAGTTTTGAACATGTTGGGTTAGAGATGCCTGTTAGGCGTGAAGGAAACGATGGTGAATAAAGCAGAATCTATGCATCGGGATCTCGGGGGCAGTGTTGGGCTAGATATACAATTTAGGGGTTCAGCCTATCATTGTTATTCAAAGCAGAGAGAATGGATGGAAACCTTATGAGTGAATATGGACAAAGGAAAGCAGAAGATAGGGGGCTGAGCCCTGGGCCTCCCAAAATTTCAAAGTCTCAGAGTAGGAGGAGCCTCAAAGGACACTGAGACCAAACAGAATGAGCCAGAAGGAAAACCAGATGGATAGGATGCCAGGCAAGAAGAGGAAGGAGTCATCTAAAGGAGGAGAAAGAGACCAATGGAATGAAATTGGGGGCACAGGAACTGGCCACTGGACTCAGCAAGAAGAAAGCCATCATGACTGGGACAAAAGTACTTTCTTTGGTCTGGCTGGTGGAGTCTAGCTGAAGTGGGCCCAAAAGATAATGAGAATTGATGAGACATGGGTGCAGGAAGACTTCAGCAACATTTTATTATAAAAGAGAGCAGAGAAATGGGACAATAGTTTGAAGAGTGTGAGGGACTGAGAGTTATTTTTTATGTATAACCTGGAAGATAATGCAGCACTTTGTATGCTAATGGAAATGCTGTACTATAGAGGAAGAAAAAACAATGCATGAAAGAAAGGGTAAAATGCAGGAAGAACGTTCTTAAGAGAGGAAGGGTTGGAAGGATTTAGTGAGCACTGGGGTCACTGACCAATGAAACAGGAGGACAGACAAGCTGTAGAGCCACAGATGTCACGAGGAGAGGGGCTGGTTTGATGATAGGAAGATAAGGATGGTCTCTGTTGATTTCTTCTGTTTTCTCAGGGAAAAATGGAAAGTGAGGTGATCAGCTGAGAGTGCCAAGGGGTTGGAATTTAGAGAATAGAAAAGGAGAGGAGAAGTGAGGAGAGGAGAGAAGGGATGAGGAGAAGAGAAAGCCCAAGAGGCTACCAGTGAGCTAGGTGACCATGGCTAACTTGTGGGGCGACCGGGTCAGAGGGACCACTTCAGGGTGTAGCAACGAACTTAAAATGAAACAAATCTATGTGGCCATTTGTGTTTATCCAGCCACGTTCAGTTATTCTTGGGTAGGTGTGGAGTAGGTAGAGGTCCTTGGGTGTGGTCAGGCAAGTAACTTGGGGGAAGCCAGGGACAAGGATGTGCAAAGGGCCCATCATGGAAGACAATGGAATCCAAGTTGGGTAGAGGGGAAAGCAAAGAGGTGAGGAAGGAGACTGAGAGTGAGAACCAGTTCGAAAGAAGAAGATTCTAGAAGTTCATATTGATAAAGGCATGAAAGATGGCCAGAAGATAACATTCCATGGTGAAGGAGACCAAGAGCCAGGACTGGAGCCAGGAGATACTATCATTATCAACAGTCACAGACTGTTGGAGCGGGTGCCTCAAAGAAGCTGTGTTTTTTACTTTTTATCAGGAGGAGAGGGAATTCTCTGGAGCCAGCAATGAGGATACTTATCCCACTTCCAGGCCCATGACTGGGGAGGATGAGGATGGAAAATGAAACAGCCTCTGTTGAGAGGGGTGGGGTGAGAGTGGAGGCAGGGGCTGGTTCTAGGGCATACCCTGGTGTCAGACAGAACAAGAAGATTTAAAAGAGAGAGAGAGGGAGAGAGAGGGAGAGGAAGAGAGAGAAGTTATGGATAGAAGGGATTTTTTTGACAGCAGCCTATGGGTTCAAGAGGGAAAAGAAATGGGGGAGGAGGATGGACTATTGGGACAGATTACTGAATGCTCAGAACCTTTGGGAGATGAACCCAGGTCTGGTGGTTTGAAGCTGTATGTACCCCAGAAAAACACGTTCTTAAATCTAATCCATTTCTGTGGCTATGAACCCCATTGTAAATTGGACCTTTTGATGAGGTTACTTCAGTTAAGGTGTGGCCCAACCCAGTCAGGATGGGTGTTAATCCTATTACTGAGTCCTTTATAAGTGGAATGAAAATCAGACACACAGAGAGAAAAGTCACAGAGGCAGGAGCCAGAAGCCAAACCTCAGTGGGACCCGGAAGAGAAGGGAGAGACCAGAAGAGGCCACCATATGCACTGCCATGTGTCAGAGGAGCACAGTACCAAGGATCACCAGCAGCCAGCCCCAGAACACCAGTCTTCAGGAAGGAAGCATTGCCTTGATGACGCCTTGATTTGGATTTTCTCTTAGCCTCAAAACCACGATCTAATAAATCCCCATTGTCTAGGCCAGCCCATTGCACGGTATTTGCTTGAGCAGCCAGGGAAACAGAAACACCAGGTAAAGATGGATGACCCAGGAGGCAGAGGGACAAAGGGCCCAAGGCATAAACGCCTTTTGGTGAAAGGTGGGAGTTGTCAAGACAAGGGATAGATATCATGGCTAGAGGAGAAAATGTCTCCAGGGGAATTCTGTGGGTTTCCCTAAATCCACTGGTGGGTGGTGCTGAGGACAGGGAAGGAATAGTCTTACCAAAGGCGGCTGTAGGATAGAAAATATTTCAAAATGCAGATACCCTTTGGTGGTTTGAAGCTGTATGTACCCCAGAAAAGCATGTTCTTGCAGCTAATCAATTCCTATGGGTGTTAACCCATTGTAAGTAGGACCTTTTGGTAAGGCTGCTTCAGTGAAGGTGTGACCCAACTCATTCAGGATGGGTCTTAAACTTGTTATATTCATTCCGCCATTTATAAATGGAATGGAGAGAGAGAGAGAGAGAGAGGAGCCACAGAAGCAATAAGCTGAAAGCAATGAAACCCAGAAGAAAAGGGAGCAGCCAGCAGATGCCGCCATGCGCTTTGCCATATGGCAGACGAGCCAAGGGTTGCTGGCAGCCTCAGGAAGAAAGCATTGTCTTGATGATGTGTTGGGTTGGACATTTTCTCAGCCTCAAAACTGTAAGCTAATAAATTCCAGTTGTTCAAGTGGACCATTTAATAGTATTTGCTTTCAGTAGCCTAGGAAACAAAAACACACCCATTACTCATGTATGGGTAAAGCAAAAAAAAAAAAAAAAAAAAAAAAAAAAAAATGTTTTAAAGAAAATATCCCTTTCTTTTGAAGGTAGTGCTTTGTTGACAGCAAAACAAAAAATCCTACATACAACTACATGGATGCAAATTCTTTCACATGTGCTTCACTTGCAATTGAAAAGATATGCTTTGGGGTTCCAACTAGTGAATGCTCAGGAAACCTCATCAAAACCTTGGCTTCCTTTGTCATGAATCAGTGATGACGTACAGTTGGTTATTAAAGGTGAGCAAGGTTGTTTACAGTAGGAATACTGGCTAATATTTGAGATGTCCTTAAGACCTAAGGAGACATTAGCCACCCATGGGACAAGATGCAAGGTTGGTTTCACTCAGTGAGACACCAATGCCTGGCTCAGCACCTCTTGCTCAGGCAGGTGACTGGAAATCAGTTCTGTTCAGCATTTCAGACTGCCTGATGCTTGGGTTCCACTGTGACCATGTAAGCATTTACGTCTCTGGAAATGTCAGAAAAGTGGATGTAATAATAAAACTGCTTACAGAGGTTGCACCAAACAAGCTTTAGAATCTTTTACGAGTCCCAAGCCTGAAAATGCTAAGACTTGAGGGAAATGTGATCTTGCAGGTAGCTTGTTTATGGATGAGGGGATTAGCAGATACCTGAGGATGAGAAAGGAGCCTGTGGCAGCAGCACACGCCTCTGACTGGGCCTGTGTGGCACAGAAGCTTTGAGAGGAGGTGGGGAGAGGGGGAGCTTGAGGAGCTGGACAGAATGGAAACCCAGTTAAGGCTCTTGATGAGGCAGTCTCCCGACCCACAGTGCGGGAGCCCAGGAGGGACATGGAGAAGAGAGGACACAGCTACTGCTCCTTCTCCATCGTCTCGCTCTTATTCACTGATGCAGAAGGAAAGGTGCAACAATCTAAACATGCATTTTCAAATTTGCTAAGTTCAGCCATACCTAGAAAGGGCCTTGAAATTTGAGTTCTGATGGTACATCTTCCCAAGGGTCAAGGAAAACAGTGTAATACTGGATGCAGGAGACCAGAGTCAAATACAGCCAGCCTCAGACATACATCAACACTCAATAAGAAAAAATATTTATGCTGCATAATTAATTACCTTGACGATAAATCTCACCTCCCTTCTCATCTTTTATTTTAGGAAGTTTTTGATCATTCTACTGAAAAAAATATTTTGCTTTCTAAATAAGTAAGAAGGGAAAAGGAAGATAAATTTTCTTTGGGATCCTTTATAGTTATTGCTTAACTAACGTCCCTTTTATATAACTAGCCATGTAAATACTTGTTATCTGGCCAGTTAGCAGTAACTTTATTATTTATTGACTTCCCATTGTCACTCAGAAAGGCTGGAAAATGGCTTACATAAATGCATACAACTTGAGCAGATATCTTTTAAATTGTTATTTGCATATTTGATCACTATTTTTCTCTTGTTAAAATTTTATCTCAGTAGAGGCCAGAGGTTTTTCATGAATTCTATTAAATGGGATGGTTAACCACAGCTCCCCTCTACACCACTCCTAAGGCTTATAGGGGTTAGATAAGAAAGGTCAGGGAAGGGATAACAGAGAATAAGAATAACCACAGCAACTAGGGAAGGGCAGTTAATCCTTAATGCTGATGATAAGGAACTTATCCCACCTCACCTCCAGCAGAACCACCAGAAAACTTATGCCCTTCAGCTTGGGACCCAGCCAAGCCATCAAAAATGTGATATCATATCTGCGCCTCAAATTGGTTTTTATTTTTAACACGTTAAACTTAAAACTGAAGATTGTTAAATTGTTCCAAGTATATAGAGATAGAAATCCAAACGAGAAGAGGAGCTCAAAGTCATTGAACTTTAAATTGCCACCAGGAATAATCAGATTTTCTTTATCTTACCCTTTTACTGTCCTTCCACCAGCCTCGGCTTTTGTGTTAAAGTTTCAGACATGGTGCTTTATGAAATTGTATTATTCCCCAAAGCCACTATCACCTGCATCACCAGTTTCAATGGCCCAGAATGCATGAGATTCAAGGTTAGCTTCTTCTTCATAGCCTCCCAACCATTTGGTCTTCACGGTATGTCTAGGTGGTGGTTGCTTTATTTAGTTCCTGCACATCTTCCCCTGAACTATTCTGAGGTCCCTGAATTTATAACAATCTCCATTTTATATTTTGGGGCATCTTGTAAACACCTCTGTGAAGAATTATTACAGGAGAGATTTCCACTAGCAGAGCTCAGAAGGGACTAACTGGCTTTCCATGGTGAGTTTAATATATACTTGCCCCACAGCTTCTTATTCTGGAAAATTTGCATGAGATTGAATTTGGGTCAATACGTGAGCTTGTTAGGTATGTACAAAAGATGAGCTAGACGTGTTTGTCAAGGCTCAAAAGTGCCTTCATGATGTAAAAAGAAATAAAACAGAATAGAGCCAAGAGATTTAAAATGGAGTGGGAAAGTCATTCTTAGGTGAACGCCAGCCAGACATCACAAACTGCCAAAGTAGGCAAAGCCTCAAGCAACAGTATTCCTCAAAACCCTAGAGACGTCCAGGCACCATAAATACACCACAAGATAAAGAACTATCTAACCTGAAGGACAACTGGAGTACCCCAAATATCTACCAACTTCAACAACTTATCTAATCTTCTTCTTTTCCTTTTAAAATCCTTGCCTGGAAGTGCCAAGAAGGGATACCATTTGGGTTGCTACCTGAATCTGTGCTCCCCAAATTGCAATCCTAAAACTCCAAATAAAGGCCTCTGTTGCCTTGCAGCTCAGTTTGTTATTTCTTGGCTGTCATAAAAAAATCTCACCACTTTGACTTGCTAACCCTGAATCTCTCTGCAGATAGAGAGTTGGGATCAGAAAGTTGGCAGGGGCTGGTCCTTCTCTCCCAAAACACATTGGCATTATAATTATTGTTATGCTCTGTCTCAGCTTCCTTTCCACAAATTAAGGACAACATGACTCAATCAGGTTGGGGAGTTTAAAAAATAGCAGTGTCTGAGTCCCACCCCTTGAAATCCCATTTAAATTGTTCTGAGTAGTTCCTGGGCATCGGTATCTTCAAAACTCCCTGAAGCGACCCCAAGACTTGGAGTTTCTTTGCGTGGGTGACAGTGACCAATTGGGACCCAGGGATACGTTTTAAAAGTGCTACATCCCGTGAGGCCCTGACATTTCCTACTTCATTTGGGAATATCAGAAGAGACATTCTTAAAGTTGACTAGTACAGGAACAAAATTAGGTACCACCCTCAAGGCAGAGAGGAGCCACCCATCCTGAGTGCCAACCACACTTGATTACCCAGCACTCACTGACTATGTGATTCAATTTCACACTTGCACACCTTTGATCAACCTTCTCTACGACCTGGCACAGCTGGCGTCTCTTTTTCTACCCGTCAAATCTTACCTATCCAGCTCAGTTTAGCACTGGGTAAGCAGGAAGCAGTCAACACATGTTCATTAGATCACCACTGCCAAATGAATTAAGCTTCTGAGGTTTGGGGGCTTTGGATAATGCAACTACAGTGTCTTTCTGCTTCTAACATAATTCCTTTGCATTACAATACTATTGTACTCCTGTCTCTCTCTCCAGCTGGAAGGCAACAAATCTTTTCTTATGATAAGGAACATCTTTGACTCAAAGTCTTCAATAAATAATTAACCTTGAAAATGAAGAATGATTGTTGATTTCTACTGGGGATATTAGTTGGAACTCAAAATATATACTAGGACCCTGCCAGCCAATATTTTGGCCATTGGCTTATTTTCCCATGTTTGAAACAGTTCTGGAACTTCCTTAATCTGTTAGAGTTCAGAGGACTTATCCCGCCTCTAAACAAAGATTTCTCAGTAGGCGTACAGAAACTATTTGGTGCTGAAGAAACAAAGACAAGCTTTTCGCATTAGCTGTCCTTGAAGGCTCCATAGCCCATAGAGCTTGTCAATTCTAATTTGCTTTAAGTGACTTGAGATATAAAGAAAAGTGAGGCAAAAGTCCTTTGGGCTCTTAGCAGCCTGAGCTCATCCATTCACTCGGCCTAGAACAATTAAAGCTCATTACTTACCTTCACTAAGAAAGACCTATTTTTCAAGTGAAAATCAAAACATGAACCCTTGCCACCTCCTAAAAAGATAATCAGGGAAGACATTTATGCTCACTTATGAAAACCTGAACAAAATCAGAATTGTGCTAGTTGTGCACTTATAAGTGGAATGAACCTATTAATGTATAATGTGATTACATTAAGCAGAGAAAGAAATGATTCCATATTAGTGGTTGTTTTATGAACATCCTCCTTATTTCAATAAAAGGTATCGTATAGAAAAGAACGGAAATAGAATATTCCTGTGCATGGTGTGTGTGACTGAAGTAAAACCAGGTTTTGCATGTAAATGGAACCTTCAGCTCCTCTTCGCTGTAATAAAACAACCTTCCATCTATTTTTAAGGTAAACTGTTAAAGATTCATTAAAACTAATTCCATCAACAATTCCAAAAGCTATTAGAGTTAAATATTTAAACTAAATTTTAAGAGCCAAAAGAGTATTTGCAGTTTAATGCAGAAATAAAACCACCTAACATACCAGTTGCATTCATTAGTTTGTTTCAGCTCTGGTGCTTCTAATGAAATTTAATTAAATTGATTTGGATACTTAAAGGTACAGTATATATTCGGATAAAGAACTTCTGCAATACTGTCTTTTAAAAGCAAAGACTGTGTAAATCCATTTCACGAATCCAATTTACCGCCATCGGCCTAAGTCTAAAGAACCAATATCACCAAGAAGCCTTGACAAATTGGAAAGGAATTTATACAATTTGGTTGAAGAAAGTATACCATTGGTAACTGCCAGGAGTTCACTGGTACCACCAGAATACAGAGAAAGCACCGCGGACATTGAAATAAAGCCAAATTAGTACTCTTATTTCCCCAGCTTCACTTTTGAGGCTCTAAAACAAAGTTCTGATTGATTTGACATTTAACAACGTCCTTTGTTTTCCAACTAGTACAGCAAAGTTCAGTTCCGGGTGCAGCTAAACCGAGTCCGGAGTTCAGGTTTACTTCTAACACTGAAGTCATTTTGAGATTTGAACAGCCAGGTGTTTTGCATACATACTCATCAGCATCTCAACGAATTCAAAGCTCACACTGGGATGCAATTTCTAGGTGTCCACATCCCACCCTGCCTCAAAATGCTTCAGACAACGGAATGGAAGCAGAGCCGTGAATGCACCCTCTGCTCGGCTTAAACCCTGGGGTAAATGCCGTGATGCTTTTCTTCATAAACATTTACTAAGTACGTAGCACTGCACCAGGTACAGGAGAGAGAAGTGAGAAAGAGGCAGGCACAGTTCCTGGGGGTGAGAGCGGGGCAGAGGGGGCATGGATATTTAACAAATGATCCTGTTAATAGCCATATCAATATATTTGTGGTAAGGCCATGGACGGAGGTTGTTATGTGGATTGTTACTATTCTCAGCGAGATGGAGAGAGTCAGGAAGCTTCCAAAAGGAAGTGAGGGTTAAGCTGAGACACAAATAGCCAGGCTTGTGGGGTGAGGAGAGAAGGCAGTCCTGGCTGTGGAATTAACCTGTGCCCATGCAAAGGCTCTGAGGTGGACATGCCGTTGTGCTTGCAAGGAAGAGTGAGGAGGAAGCTGGAGTGAGGTGATCGTGGGGGAGGGTGGAGGGAGATGAGCTCAGAGAGGTGGGTAGGACTTGATCCTAAGCGCACATGGAAGCTACTGAAGAGTTTTAATCAGGAGACTAACAAGGTCAGATATGGATTTAGAAAGGTGTATTCTGGATGCTTAATGGAAAATAGACTGGCAATGGTAGAGAAAATGCCATAAACCCTATGGGGCAGCAAGTTCACCACACTCAGGGACAGATGACAGTGGCTTTTTCCAGGGGGGTGGAAGTAAAGATGGGAGAAATAGTTGGATTTGAGAGATATTTAGAAAACAGAATCAGTAGGACTTGTTGCTAAATATAGTGAAGATAAGGGAGAGGGAGGTATTAACTGGATAACTCCTGGATTTCTGGAACGAACAACAAGGTAGACGAGAGTGCATTTATTGAGGTGGGGGACAACGGAGGGAGAATGGATTCGGGGAAAATAATAAGAGTTAGGTCTTGGATATGTGGACTGGTAGGACTTGTAAGCTAAGTGAAGATGTCACATAGGTAGTTGGACATAAAGGCTTAGAGCTTACAAGTGAAGACCGAATGGAGAAATAAGTGTGGATATTATTGGCATTCAAATATATTAAAACATGGGAGCAGATGAAATAATCTATACTAGGAGGTACAGAGTAAAGAGCAAAGAGGCCTCAGGGAAGACCAGAAGTCTGTCAAAAAGGGGCAGTGTTCGAGGAAAGAGAAAATGCAGGCTAGAGTGGTGACAGAGAAGCCTGGGAGGAGACTATTGATTGAAGGAGGATGGGGCTGGGAATGCTAAATCCTTCCCATGGTTTCCCAAGTACATTTGGTTTTCTTCCTGAACATGCAGCAAGAACACATGGGCCAGCCTCCCCTGCAGTTTTGTATGGCCATGTGGTGGGGATCTAGCCAGTGGAGTGTGAGGTGACGGGTGTGCGCCATTTCCAGGTTTGGTGCCATCCTTAGAGCATGGCCATTCCTGGTGACTTATATTCATTCATTTATTCATTTAACATGTTTGTTGAGTACGTATCATATTCTAGGCTCTATTCTAGGTACTGGGAATACAGAAGTACTACATACATATATTGCCTTTCCTTGATCATGCAGTGGCATTTTAACAGTTATTTTTTGATTGTTTTATTTTGTACTCATTTTTATTGGGGCATGGACATGTGGATTCCTGAGCATCCACATGGAGAACTTACTCTACCACCTGCTCACCAGTCCAGGAAGGTTACATTAGAAAGAAAGAAATTTCTATTGAGTTGGATCATTACGTGTGTAGGCCTGCTTGTTACAGCTGCGGGTCCTCCCTAACTGGTACAGACAATGGGACTAGCCACACTACAAGCAGGGACAATTACAAAGGAGGCGTGAGAGCAGGGGCGGAACATAAGGTGGAAGGTGAGAAGGCAGGCACAGTGAATAAATTCCAAACTTTGCAGAAACTTCAATGTCAAGGGTGGGAAGTAAGAGGGCAGAGCGGTAAGGCAAGGCAGAAGCTGGAGAAGCGTTGTTGGGAGAGGACATTTCTTTTTAAGACGGAAGTGCAATAAGAAAGTGTATTTATGGAGGAAGACGAGCTATTTGGAAGGGCTTAAGAAACAGGGAAGGAGGAAAATTGACATAGCAATGTTCTTGTTGAGAGAAAAGGGTTTTAATTGGGGCAGTACATGGGAAGAAAAAAATCCATCCTAAAAATTTACAGTAGAACCCAATAAAAATAAGTACACATCCACCCATACTTGCAAAGGGGTGGCAAACTAAGTTTCTGTAGTATTAGCAAATTACCCATTGTTGGAGATTGAATCATGTCCCCAACAAAGCATGTTCAGGTCCCAACCCTTGGTCCTGTGGGTGTGAACCCATTTGTAAATAGGACGTTGGAAGATAATATTAGCTAAGGTGCCCAAACTGAGTGAGGGTGGGCCTCAACCCAATATTGGCTAAAGTCCTCACAAGCAAAGGAAACTGGACACGGAGAAGCCATGGCGAGCAGCCAGAAGCTGCAAGTCAATGGAACCTAGACGAGAAAGGCAAAGACATCATCCTATGCCTTGCCATGTGACAGAAAAGCCAAGGAACCTCAAAGATTGTCACCGACCCTGGGAGGGAGGAAACCTTCTAGCCTCTGAAACCATGAGCCAATAAATTCCTGAAGTTAAGCCAACTCATTTTATGGTCTTTGTTTTAGCAGCGGGGAAACTAAGGCACCCATTTCCAGATTATATTAGATATGGCTAACCAATCATTAGATGGTCAAAGAAGCTGGGGCTGAGAGGTCCCTTAGGGCAGTCCGTGGGCTGCACATTTCCATCATCATCTCCGTGGGGATGGGGACTGACCTACTTCCTGAAGTCTGGGGAGTGAACTACTTAAAGAGAATGACCAGGGAAGCGGGAGTGGCTCAGTCGATAGAGCCCCCATTTACCATGTGTGAGGCCCCGGGTTCGCTTCCCGGGGCCTCCTTGTGAGGGCAGGCCGGCCCGCGCGGCGTGAGGGGATGATGCAGCAGGACCTCACAGCAAGGGGAAGATAAGCAGACACGGAGAAGACACACAGCGAATGGACACAGCAGCACAAGGAGCAAGGGGGCGATAAATAAATAAACAAATAAATCTTTAAAGAGAATGACCATAGGTTCCCTGGAATTTGGGGGTTGCAGTGACTGGAATGTTCAGTGACATCAGCAGGATGACACATAGAATCCTGGCTGGAGGTGGACTGACTGTGAGGCTAAGGAAGCTTAAGTTTCAGGCTTGTTCACTTGCATGGGTCCCTTCTAAGGTCCATACAAAATTTTATATTCATAAATTTATAATTTTTTCTTAAACAGGATTTTCCAAACTACATAAGCTACAGGTACCAAAAAACTGTACATGTGCCCCTGGTCTATATGCAGTGGAATAGCAGCAGCCTAAGGCTCATGGAGAGCTCTGAACTAGCTGGAGGAAGCCAGGCAAGGATCCACCGGGAGGAAGTCCCCAGTTGGGGTGGGAGGTTTCTCTGAACAAACCACACAACTACCCCCTGGGCGAAGGAACCTAGCACGTGGACATCTCCCGTACTGCACCAGTGTCAGGTGCCAAGTGCACTGGCCTTGCTGTCTTCTCCTCTGATCCCTGTTCCCTGCCACAGCTCAACCTGGGTGGCAGGGGAGGTTGGGGTGGTGCTGGGAGGGGAGAAGGAACAGTTTGTGATAGGGGAAGGAGACGGAGCTGGGAAGAGAAAAGAAACTGACCACATTCTCTCCACTCAAGCAAATGAAGGCTCTCGTACACAGAACCTCATCCAATCAACTGGGATCCACTCAAGAAGGAGGGGTAAGTTTGAGTTCATTTCCCAAGTAACAAGTATGGTTGTAGACTTACATTAAAGTGGCTGAGCTTTCTAGTTCCTGATCCAATCTTTTTTTTTTTTTGCCTTTGGCCTCTGAGGTACTTTTGTAGGTTTTGATTTAAGAAGTTGTGAGTAAACCTTGTTAGAGAGTAAAGAATAGAGGAAATGTTTAGTTTTGGCATTGCTACTGGGATTTCCTCTGACTTTGGGATCTATCCCAGCAATAGCTATAACTTAGTCACTTCTTGTTTAGCAACTGTCACGTACATCGATTTTCACTTCTGCACAATTGATTTTTGCTTCTGTTTCTATTTGTGCCTTTGTTTTTAGACGGTTATCATATGATGAGTATCTGAGAATTGTCTCAGGTAGGTCAGGAGACCTCAGGAAGAATGGCCTTATTTGTCAAACAAACATCAGCAAGTAAATGTCCAGATTTATGGAGGAGACAGTATCATAGCTATGTTTAACCTTAGCTTTTTAGTTTTCTACCATAACTTGACATCAAGTGATTTAGAAAAGAAAGAGCTTGAGGAGGTACAATACAATTGTAAACCCTGAGACACCAGACTTGGGTTGTTTTAGAATCTGACCCAAAGTCTTTACATTCTTCCAAGTGTCGCTTTGTGAAGAATTTTCCAGCAGAGTAAAAAGATGAATAAATTCCTGGTAAGCAATTTCCTTGATGAAATGACAGCTCTAAATTCAGCAGTTTATTTTTATAGAGGATTTATTGCTTTCCCATCACTATCTTAGATGCCTGGAAAGTAAAATCTATTAGTTCTCAAAATGGCAACATACTAATAGAAGAATTAAAGAATATCCCATTCTTCTTAGTGCCAAGCTTAAAGGTCAAAATTTTGAATTTTGACAATGTTGTGTTTTATTCTTGAAAATATTTCAAAATATGTTTCCAGTTCTCTTTGGAGTCTAGCATTGTTTTGTAAATGCCCAGCTGCAGAGGGAGATGGATGGATCTTAAACATAAGCTCATGACTCCAGTTTGCCAGAGACTTGGGCTATGGCTGACTATGTACAATGGCCAATCTCCACCAGGTAGTGAAAGACTTACATGGGGGCTGTGTCTACTCTTTCATCTACTGTGGTTTGGACAGTTGAGGAAGTCTGAGGGCATTATCTTACCTGTCCACAATTACTTATTGATTTCTTATTTCGTGAGTGCAACCGTGGCATGATCCAATGAAATGAATACAACAGCAGTGAGAAAAGAGAACCTTGTGTGAGACAAGCCATGAAGGGCATGGCTCTACCTCTTCCAAAGTCCATTATTCATTTGCAAAATGGTACGTGCAGCACAACAGTCCATCTTCCCTGACAATAAAAGGAAGGCCACTGAAAGGTTAGTTTTATGTTTTGTTGCTCTCATTAAAATGACTACAGCAAATACAGTATCTCTATCCAGAGAAACATGACCTTGCTCTGTTTCAAGCACAGAGCTTGGCATTCTTTGAGGGCATCAGCTCAAAGTGCAAGATACCTGTGTTTCCTGTGGGGAGGGGAGTGGGGGGCTCTACAGGAACAAAACAGAATTGCTGGGTCTTGAATATTAGTGGGGAGAATTCGTCTAGTGCCTAACTCCACTGATTGCCAACGAGAATTCGATCCCGACATTTGACCTGTCTTTGATTTGATCCCTGCATTGATGGAATAAAGATTTTAATTCAGTCATGGATAGGCCGAGTAGATGCTGTTCTTGCTGAAGCACTTTGAATTTCTCAGAGTAAAATAATGAGCCTCTGAAGCATAAGATAAACAATGGAAAACTCATCTCTACCCCTGTGAGAATAGGGACTGCTCTGTGCCTTTCCATGGTAACCCTACAGGGTCTGTTTTAAAACATTTCTTAGGCAGCAGCACATGGGAGAAGCAATGAATGGAAGAGCGGAGGTAGCATTCCTTCAGTTCTGACTGCCAACACTCAAGACGCCTTTTCATTCGGTTACATCGAGGCTTCCTGTTACTTCTTCCCTTCTTGACAACTCTGGTGCTTCAGAGGGCAGAGCAGGGCTCACTCTACCTGGAGCTCCAGGATTTCCCAGGAGTCTGTTATCTGGGAAGGGCCACCCTGGCCTCTCACAGCATGGCCAACCTGGGATGATGACAGGTTGGCACTTCTCTGAACCTCCTAGGGTGGCTGGGGATTTCAAAGAGGCTTTGGTGAGCAGAGTGGCCCTGCCAGCTGCCTCCCATACAGACCCTGAGACCAGCACGTGGGTCTGGAGGCGCAGCTCTAAGCTGGATGAATGATGAACAGCTGCTGTGCTGTGCTGGTGTAGCCGCCTTGGGAATCTACGGACTCGGGAATCTACGGTCTCAGGAATCTATGCAAGTCAGATGCAATGGAGGTGACAGGGAATTTCCTGGCTTGCAAGTTGACCCAGGGGCAAACCCCAGCCAAGAAGGAATTAATCATGGGCCAGTGAAGTGTTCGAGCATCCCAGCTGTAATTCTTTAATAAGAAGTTATTTTGCCCCAATGCATAAGCGAACATGAAGATCTTGTTTGCATTTTTTATTCATTAAAAAGTACATGGCACTATTTAGCTCTGATTAAAGGAACACTGTAACTCAAAGTCCAGCAATGACGCACGAAATCCTATTCAAATTGAGTCGAAGTGATAAATGAGCTTGCATTTTAAGCGACTACTATTTAAATACAACTTTGAAAGCAAAATGGGCCATGTAAATTTCAAAACCCAAGGCTGTTAATGAATTTGTGTTCAGAAAGCCCCATGAAACTGGTCATGGACCTAAGGCCTTATGAAGACCAATAAAACAGCAATCTGTACTGGCTGGTAATGAGATAAACTTCTATTTTCCACGTCGTTAAGCTGAGGGTTATGTCTAAAGCCTTCACAGTCACTGGTATACAAAAGGAGAATTTGGAAGTTTGAGAAACAGTAATCAAAGTAGTTCAACTAAACTAAGAACTTACCAGAATAAAAAAAAAAGTTACAACCATCGAGTTTATGGATCTGGTCTATTTCATTAAAGAACTCTTCATTTCCATTTTCTAGCATGTAGCAGGCAGTCTCTTTCAGGCAGGGTTTCTTAATTTTCTATGATAAATATTTAGGATATCACTTAAATTCAGAATTCTGTTAATTAGGAATTGATATTAATTGTAGCAGGGTGTAGAACAAGTTTGTAGTTGTGCTTTTTATGAAATTACTTTCAGAGTAACTTCATAGTGCAAATCCTCCCACAGGAAATATTTGAACCAAGAAAGAAGAGCGTTTTCTAATAAAAGTACAATTAAATCTTACCTAGCTATTAAATGTCATAGCACTATGAGGTCACAACATTTCTGGCTGTTGGCTCAAGCTATTCTTAATACTTAAAAAGTTATTCTTTAAATGCTATTTCCCGTAATGCTTTCAAGATAGAAACATATGGGATCATGGTGGGGACTTGTATTGGGTAAATATATGGCCTGCTATTTATGAGCCAGGGCATGGACTCAAGTCTTCTTATGCTAACCCTAGACTTCTCCCTGATCCTCAGCTGACACGGTCTTCTGCATATCCAGCTGCTACATAGAGCAAATCAGCACTAAAATGGAATGTAAGCATTCAAACCACTTCTAACAGAAAAGAAAATGAGCGTTTTCATGGCAGTTAATGGCCCTCTGTAAAAACCCTGTGTTTGTCATTTGGGTTACCTCAACTCCTCTGCACAAGACTTCCCTCTGGGGCTCTGTTTACTGTGCAAACACTGTTTGGCAGCCACAGCTGTGAGGAAAAAAGCTGTGGGAAGAGGACACTGGATGGGCAGCTAGGGACTGGGAGGAGACAAGGCAGAGAAGCCAAGGGGAACAAGTGTGATAAAAAGGTAGGTGGAAGTGGACAATAATAACAATTATGATAATAAAGGTGCAGTCCTGGGATTCAAGCTTCCAGCTGCCCAAGGACAGGATGGCAGAGAGCGTTTGTCAGCCCAAGGGTATGAAAAAATGTTTTAGAATTAATAGCAGTAACTGACACTGGCATATTACTCTCAGTTTAACAAGCATTTTGATGAGTATTGTCCAGTTTGAGACAGAAAAGTGAGCGACGGGGATGGGATTGAGGGAGAGACGCCTGCCACCTTGATGAAAGGATGGGAAAGGTTCTTCAATAGAAAGCCTGGAAGACGTTACAGACACTGATACACAAAGCAGGCGGCAAGGCATTCTGGAGGACTGGGCTTGCCAAATGCCCATGACCCAGTGGGCACGTCCAGCTGCCCAAAGAGAACATTCTGCCAGGTTCTGGAGACTGCATCAGGAACGGCTGCTCCCCAGGTGCAGATAACTGGTACACAACACCCAGCACTTCTCCGAGCACTGCCTGTGAGACCTTGAATCAAAGAGTCCCAGTCCACAGCAGCAATGGGCTACGGTTTGCCCGAACTCAGCTCTGATGCTGACGAGCAGGGAGGTCTTGGATAACTAGTCCAAAGTCACACTGTTTGGAAGTGGTAGAGCTGTGCCTTGAACCTGTGGTCTTCTGATTCTATAGCCCACGTTCTTTGTCCTGCATCAAACAGTACGATGATCCCCACAGACACTAATTTGATCATAAGCCCCCTTAAGTACAAGTTGAGTGCCCAGCATGAAGGAGGCATCGTTCTCTCTATTCTCCTCTGCTTCAAATATATTTGGAGATGTAGAGTCATTTTGGTGTTATACGTTATAAGAGGGATGCTGACAAACTTGCATGCATGTGGGAAAAAAGTGGTCACAATGGTGAAGGCACTGGACAGCCTTATCTATCAGAACTGGGCATGTTTGACCAAGAAAAGGGAGGGTGACATGATAGCCAGGTTCAAAAAACTGGTTGGGCAGTTGCAGAGACGAGAGAAATTCTACTTTTTCAGTATTGCTTTGGAGAGCCAAAATTGCAGATAAAGAGATTTTTGCTTAATACAAGTAAGAAATTCTGAACAATCACAGCTGCCCTAAAATGGAATAATATGCCCCATTAGGCAGTGATTGCAGTTGACATTGGAGATATCTGGACAAAAGGAGATGACTACTGGAGCTAGTATTGCCTTTCTTCTTTCAGTAAAATAAGCACCGCCCTCCAGCCCTAAAGCTTTAGCAGGGCTCCTGGCCGCCCTTTCTCTGGTCCTTCCTTGCAGCTGGGTGTGGCCACGTACCTGAGTCTTGGCCCTGGGATGTGAGCAGGAGTGATGTCAGCAGCTGCTGCGCGGCTTCCTTTACAAGGACATCACTCGCCCTCACCCCCCACCCCCTTCCCACGAGCTGGAATGAGAAGGCGGAAGAGCCAGCCAGCTTTGCCCCTTCAGGGAACGACCACATCCCAATGGATGACAGAGCAAGATGCAGCCTGGCAGCTTCCGTGAGATGGAAAGAAATATCTGTTTAGTTTGAGCTCCTGTATTTGTGAATCTCTTGGTTAGAGCGGCTTAGTCTGTTTCCCAACCAAAACAAGTAGTTTTTGGCAATGTCGTACAGCTTATTAAGGAATTATATAAGGGTTTGTATCCAATAATTTCTATAATCTTGTAATTATGCTCTCCTCCAAAATTTATCTCCTTTCTCCCAAAGACAGCCATACCCAACAGTCTCCCGCCACAGTCCAACATAAGCACCCACTTATGTCTGTGACCTCTTTTGGTGAAGTACCCAGCTTCTAAAAGTCAAGTCCTTTTGTTCTCATGTTCTCTTTTCTCTAAACCCAGTCTGTTTCTCTTTGTCTTTAGGAAATATCCTCTGCAATGACACACGATAAAGAAAATTTAAAGCTCTATTTGTGGTTATCTAAATTTAAGGGATGGGTTTTAAAAGTTGAAGCATTATTTAGCTTGTCCGTGATAACATTCTCGTGCAATTGTTTATTTTTCCTTAGGAGGGGAAAAAAAAACCCAAAAACAAAACAGAAGTCTAGGTCTTAAGAAAGTTGAGTGTTCAGATATTGCAAATATATTTTGGCTCAAAATGTATCATGCATCAAACATAATTTTGTACCGGTCAACACACCTGGCCAGAAGAATACTCTAATTTATTAAACACGTCTCTCTAAATTTAGCAAACAAAATGAGATCTTGTCCTCTGTGTTTGGGTCTGAGGAGGAAATAAGCCAATGCCAGGTGGACCCTTGGTTCTATCCCCATAGACATGTCCTTCACATTTTAATTTCCATCTCTGTCCTGCTATTCCTTTTACCCATAATGTCCCTTACTTTCCCCCTAATTAATGAAAACCCTATAAATCCTTCAACATTTTGCTCTATGATTTTCCTTCCATTAATTCATTGTTTAACATCTGTAGCGTATAATCCAGAACCTAAGGAAGTTGCCATAATCTCATTTTACTCACAGTTGCTGCTTTCCATATCTTATGTTTCATTTGGAACTCTTCCTTAGCTAAGCCTATGATAGGTGTTTAATAAACGGGTTTGAAGCATGGATAATTAAAAGACATGGATCAGGCATTTTTCCAGTGACCTATAAATTGTCAAAGAGGAACAAAATAGAAATCTATTTCCCTGTTTACAGAAAACAATTCATAAGGATGAATGAAGATGGTTTTCCCACAAAAGGACGGTTCAAATGGAAAGCTTTTGTTTTTTGAATTTTGAGCTTTGCTATTAGCAGCACTTATGACACAGAGCATAAAGGTCCTTGTTTCATTTCACAACTGCATAATTTGGAAATTATTAAGAAAAGCTCTTTCTCAATATGTTTTAATCATGGGTCAGCTAAAAACATCACTATTGGTTTCTCCAGCCCATCCTTCCTTGAATCGCTTCACATGAGTCACATTTTAGACCATCTTTAGCTCTTGAGTTTTAGCTCCATTAAATTCCTGTCAACACATTCTTTTTTCTTCTAAGGAGAACAGAAAGACAATTACACTTTTTGAACTCTTCAACCAACATAGAAAAAACTAAGATGGAAAACTCATGCTACTATTCAACAAATAATTTGCAGAGTCTCTAAAAGATGCTTCCCTTCACTGCACCTAAGTATGAGAAGGTATATGTCAGCAAAGAAGAAACGTTTGGGATCTGAGGGAAAGTGCTGTTATATTTCACACAGCTTCTGGAGCCAATGATTCCGAACAACCGACTCTTTTCTAATTTATTGTGTGCTCTTCATGTTTGGCTGCCCATTTAGCCTAAAGATCCTTTCCTAGGAGAGACTTCAAGAAGGAACTAAGTAGGGATCCTGGGTCATGAATTTCAGGTGAAGTGGAATGGAACCCAAAACATTTAATATGAAGGTTTTTTCATAATGGGCAAAATACCTAGGAAAGGATATAATTAATCTAGAACACTCTTTTAATACTTAATTTTGCAAGTGCTGCTTCAACTTAAACATGCCTGTTCCTGTAAAATAGGAAAGTTAAGATTGAGAAACATATAGGCTGAACTTATAAACTTATAGTGCAAAGTAATGAATGCGTAGGGGAAGTAGGATGGCCTTGGGGAAATCTAGAAATAGATGATAACTTGGTAGACAGTTATTCCCTTTGACTTAGCAAAAGTCAAACTTTCCCTCTGGCAAGAAGCGGCTCACTCCTAAGGTGTGGGCATCTTGCTACCGTCCCCATCTCGCTCTTGGTCAGCTGGTTACGTGCCAAGGCTGGTGGACTGGGAGTGAAAGCAGCTATGACTTTGGCTCGCTCTTGCCTTCCCCGCCAGGAACTGCGGCGGCCGGTGATGAAAGTCCCTGCCTTCTAGATCCTTATAGTGAGATCAATGCCTACTCTATCTCCCCTGTGCATCAGTGGTGTTCCCTATGCCCATCTGTTAACTCAAGTCTGCCATGGGACCACCAATCCTTTCAACTACCCACACTTGCTCATGACATCAACAGCAAAACCACCACCTCTGGAGACATTGTTACAGCATTTCTTCCCTTTATTTAGCAGCATTTTAAAATGAGGCGGAGTCCAAAATTCTAGATGTGGCATTTTCCTCTTAAGGTTTCATGTTTAAACCATTTTAGGAATGAAGACTCCTCTGAAACGTATGATGTCAATTCCTGCCTGCCCAGCAGACGCCGAGACGCTCTCCTTCAGGGTCCGCGGTCGTCTTTAGGAACTTGCGTCTTTCACCCTGTACTGCAGTGAGGGCTGGGTCTCAAGGGCCAGTAACATGGTCGGGCTGCTGGGTCTTCTTCTTTGTGTTCCTGGGCCCCTATACTTCTGGGTTTCCTGAACTGCTTTTCCTATTTATATAGATCTATTATCCCTTCTCTGATGTTAATTGCTGACACTTCTCAATGCTTCTTTTTGGCAAAATCCCTCAGCCCATGGCTCTTTCATCTATTGTAGAACATAGAATATATAGAAGCCCAGGAAAGCAAGCTTATTTTCTTTTATATGAAGTCATTGGGGTTAGACCCTATACTGTGGGTCTGCCCAGGCAGGAAAAGTCCATGGGTCTTAGTAGATATTTAGGGGATGCTTAGTGAGCCTTTTTGGTTTGTGTTTCAATCACTGAGGCTGTCAGGCAAGTCTCGCTTTGGCCAAATTTGACCTTTGGGCTCAGGGCCTGTGTGTAGCTCACGAGCCAAGAAGAGAAAGCAAGCCTTGAAGCCTTACCTTTTTGTAGAGACTCCTCAGATCTCGGTACTGCCACATGCTGTTGAGGACCTGAGACGCAGCCTTGACCACTTTTGGGGAGTGTCTGAGGAAGAAAAGACACAAGATGCAAGAGGGTGAATGGGGCCATTGGGCTTCCAGTGGACAATGACCTGTCAAGAAACCTCAAAAATAAACATCCTCGTGGCTCCGCTGGCACTCTCCCACTTCGGGTTTGTTCTATTAGGTCCCCACTGCATTCTCAACACATCCAGGAGGGTCAGAGACAGGGACCCAGAATTTTCAAAATGCAAACACAAGAGCACGGAGTGGCACTTAGTCAGAATGCAGATTTAGTATTTCACTGCAAAATGGAAAAGAAAGAAAAGATGACAGTGGTCAGGAAAGGCTAGATAGGTTCTGGGGTTTTAACGGCAATGCTGTGTTACATCTTTGTACTAAGAAGAAAGCTACTCGTGTTCCTTTCTGAAGCCCTGGGGTTGGCGCCACATGCCTGGGTGATGAGAGGAAGCTCCTGCCATTTGCTACTGATGCCAAGCCCAAGACACTGGCAGTGAGAGGAGCCACGCGGGCACACTGGCACCCATGGGCACAACACACTTAGATTTTTATGGAGGAATGCACATTTACACGCATCTATAAATAAAACCCTGCAGACACGTAAAATTCCATGCTCCAGACCACAGTGAAAAACGAAGGGCACGTGAACCCCTAGACTAGTGGCTCTTGACATTTTATTGAGTCATGCCTTTGAAATCCTTTTGAATTCGTAGCTATATATTTGCTTTTTTGGTTTCGTGCCAATCTGCATCACAAAACAGAGACTTGGTGATTATAATCCATGTTGATTTAATTTGATCAAATTCTTGGAAGTCACTTCAAATAGCGTTCACGGAAACTAACCACCTGCGGATTCTTGAGCCCGTGGGGCGCGCCCGCGGGGCTCCATGCCGCACAACTCCAGGAACTGGCGTTTATTACGCTGGAGTCGACGTCAGGGTCTGGCACACTTTTTCTGTGAAGGGCAGAGAGTAAGTATCTGGGCTTTGCAGGCGGCATGATCTTGGTCGCTGCTATTCAGTTCGCCATCCCAGCAGGCAAGCAGTCACACGCAGCACTGAACGAGTACGTGCGGCTGGGTTCCAAGGCAACTTTACTTTCAAAATTAGGCCGTGAGGGATATCTGGCCCTTGGGCCGCTGTTTGCCGACCCCTGGAATTGGGTGAGACACAGCCATTCAAATAGAGCCCCATGGGAATGACGAGCCCTGAAGGCGACAGGTGCAAAGGTCCAAAGCCCAATGTAGAGGGTGCGCGGACTCAGACCAGAAAAGGCTTTGAAATAGGAAGTGAGTAGACGGTTAGATGGGACCAGGCTGAGGCTGGATCTGAGAGCCAAAGTCAGTGGGTGTTGTGAGGAAGACACTGGGTAATGAAATTATGGGATGCTAACACATGCTCAGTACAACGGCTGCTTTTTTCCTGCATTTTCACATTTGTAATTTAGACCAAGTAAGGTTAAGGCTTCTTCATTCATTTGCTTGAGGGCCACAGTAACCCACTCTCATTATTATTACTGGGATGGAATTCAACTTTGGGTGTGTTTTAAAAGCTATTGGTTAATTTATTAGTCAGGGTTCTCTCGGGAAACAGAATCAACAGGAGATAAGTGTCAATAATATGAGATTTTATGAGTCTCTCACGCGACGTGGGGATGCACAAGTCCAGGTTCCGCAGGCAGGCGGCAAGCCAGGGGTCCTTGGTGAGTTTCTGGGAGAAGTTGGCTGTCCAAAGACGAGCAGGGAAATTCTCTCTGAAGGCTGAAATCACTTCCCCTTTAAGGCATCCAACTGATTGGATAAAGCATCACCCATTGCTGATGCAATCTCCCTGATTGATGCAGGTGTAACCAGCCATCCAGGCAGTAAACTCACTGGTGATTGAGTTTACCAATCTCTTGTATTACAATTAGCCCAGTGCTTGCTGGACCTAACACCTGGACACAATTACCTGGCTGAGTTGACACATTAGCCTAACCATCACAGTTAACTTTAGTGTTTTTTCAAAGAAAAAATTTATACTTTCTTATAAATTCTAAAAATGTTTCTCTATAAAAGATTAGTTATAATAAAGGGACATATATATCTCTTACTAAAACCAACTGTTGTTGATTATTAGACAATTTATGATAGCATCATGCTCTAAATGCAATATTGAATTCACTGGATTTAAAAACAGAGTTTTAGGCCTTTTTGTGGATAGAGACAGTATATTTTATTCTTATGTGATCTGTAGTGAACAAAGATTAATGTTATGTTTTGCTGCATTTAATCTTTATTTGCTAGATATTTGTCCACAAAAATAGTCAAGAAACTCTAGGAGAAGATACATAAATATTCAGGGTAATGGTAAGTATAGTTGAAATGTATTTCATAGGCAAAAATTCTTCAGACATAAAATAATTTTTTTCTACTCCTTGTTTAGTTACAGAATAGAAAAAGACTGTGAATGTCTAATGAACAGCAGATTTTAACCTCTCAATTAAAATGCCAATATAGCATAGTATTAAAATAACATTTGAAGGTCAGAGAAGCATAGCTTTCTTATTAGACTTTAATTTTGATCCATCCACTAGACTGATACTGGAGCAACTTCTACTTGAAAAACTATTAACTATTGATTGAAGGACTTTACCAACTGAGTGTTTCTAATGTGACAAGTGATTATAACTCAAGCCATAATACACAGTTCCTTACTGACAAGTAGCAGTTGAGACTGCTAATAGCTTTTCTGTCTTATGACAAAATACCGTGACACATCCAACACTATTTCCTATATAACTGTTAAAATGAAAAAAAAAAAAAAAAAAAACCCACAAAAGACAAATGTACTTTTGAAGCAGATGGACATGACAGAATGTCCATACTGTGTGTTTGAAATGATGTGAAAAGAATAAGTTATCAAGACTTTCACATGGTTATCATAAGACTCCTGTAAGAGTCAATAATGATTCTACAATGCGTGGATCCCAGAGCTGTGAGATCAGGAATTACTGAAGATTTCAGTTAGGACAATTCATTGCAGCTATTCAACCCAGCTGGGCCGTTTAGCAAGGACCCCAGAATGTCAGTCCCAGTGGTTGCATCTGCAAGCTACTGTGAATCGCACTGTTCAGACAGCCTATGATGGGCATACTTAAGTTTCGATCTATTCAGAAATAAAATGTATAAATACATATAATTGAGAATCACATATATTTTTCCATCTGGTTGTTCCTATGCTACTCAAATAAAACTCAGGTTTGGACTAAACTTCTTTCCGGAAATAATATTTTAAGGGGTGTAGGGAGGACAGATTTATAAGCGTTTTCTGAATTAACTAGGGTGAATTGATATGGCTCCCATTTCAAATGAACAAATCATCGCTGATTTCAAAAGTTCTATTTTCATTAAAGAATTTCTGTTTGATTAAACACAAGAGTCTCTGAGTCCACTGTCATAACAGAATTGAGTTTAGTGGTGAGGTTAGTACTAAGATTTGGGGAAATTCTCCTGGGTTCATTTTGTTTGAAGAGCAGTGAAAGCAATAACAAAATTGAAAAATACATGGGAGATAAAGGCAAATATGAGAAAATATCCTAGGTTATAAAAACCTTGTTTTGTCCCCCAAATTAGCAAGTATATAAAAAAGAAAGAAACTACATGACAGAATGGATGAGACTGATGAAGCAGCAGAACTATAGCAGTGAAGATGCTTGATTCAGTCCAATTCTACACTTTTTATTAAGCTCATAAATCTAGGCTGTTGACATTTGGAAAAAAAGAGATAAAAGAAACAATAAGATGGAACAAGTGACTATTTGTGAAAGAAAATTTCAGTTAAATTAAAGGGCATTTATGAGATCATCTATAAAAAAAGAACCTTCTCATATCAATAAGCAAGATGGGCCAGATCTCACAGCGCCATTTTCTGGGTTGGCAAGGGGAACACATACTATTTCAGAGATGATTTTCCCAAGTGGTCTTTAATTAATTTCACCAAATAATTTTCTTGAGCCATAGGACTGATAAAAGCATCATTTTTTCCTTCAGTCCCATTTAGAGATTCTTGAAGTAATAGGGATGTTCTCACAGTTGAGAGGAACTAATACATGCCAACCACTCCCCAAAGCACCCTTGTCTTACAACTCAGTGAAAATACTTTAATCTTTGTGTGTCTCATGAATACAGATATTAATATCATGGTCTTTTGTGTACTATGTTTTTATTGGGTGTGTATGTGTGTTTGCTTTAAAAAAACCCACTAATATATTGAACTCTTATTGCTCAAAACAGATAAACACTGCATTAGAGATTTCCAAGGTTCACTGAAGCAAGATAAAGAAGAAAACAATGTGGCTCATGTTCTACATAGAATAGCATTTTATTTTAAGTACAATGTCCTAAGATATAATTCAAGCCAACAATCTACATTGTGCAATTATCACATATGAGCCCAATGGGGTTTCTCTAGTTGATAGAGAAAAATATTCAAATCCCAATACTGAATTGTTGATTGAACCTATACGGAGGTCTCAGGGTACTTAAACAGAAACTCTGAAACTTCTTTTATATTATGGTAATACGCTGAATTAAATGAAATAATAATGAGATGGAGTTTCCAAAAAGTCTCAAAGTGAAACCCTTGCAGCCTTTGATGACAAAAGAAAGACTATTTAGCGTTTAGATGGAAAGGAATGGAGCAGGAGCAGGGAATGGAAAGTCAAGAAGTAGACCGTTGATAACAAAAGGTTTTACCTTTTAATCTAATTTGATTACACTAAGGGACTTCCAGGATGAGAAATTTAATCAAGGTTAGTGAATGTTTCTGTAAAATTGACAGCTCACTGATAAACTGACACTCTGTCTTATGTGGGTATATTTTTCTCTTACAAAAGACTCTTAAACCAGAGAGGCATTCCTATTTGCAGTGGTGCAGGTGCTGGGACACTGTGCCTTATCTCTTTTAATTCCATTCCCATGAGTGCCCTCCTGCCTTGCTGTGACCCTCTGCCTGGGAAATTTATATTCATCCTTTAAGTCTTGATTAGCATTGCCTTCAGGACTTCCTGGAAGCCCCACCCTCAATATTAGATTGGAAAGTACAGGCATAGAAACTTGTTAAATTAAATAACCTGTCCCAAACCATGCAGCTAGTAAGGGAGGATGCTGGCTCAGAACTTAGTTCTGTTTGACTCCATTCTGCCCTGCTTTTGCCCTTATCCGTCTTGCATGATGACATCTGCACAGACCTGCAGAGGCGCAGAGCTAAGTGACGTGACTACACCATCAACACACGAAATTGCAGCCACACAGAACCACCACCCAAATACTCTAACAGATTCTGGTTAAGTGAGCTGCTGCCTCCATATTGAAGAAACACTCTTAACACACACGCTGGCTGGTCAAGTCTCTTCTACCATTGTTGCTGTGATTACCAAGTCACCCGTTTTTTCCGACATCAAAACTACAAGGGAGATCAGTTTCACTGTGGGGTGGGAAGGCTGGAAACCATTTGCTACTTTCCTTCTCTTGATTATCAAAGACAAATGTTCTTCAGCGACATTGGGTAGTGTTTCCCATCCCCAGGGGAGAGCAGGACCCTTGGAGCTGGTTCTACCAATACAAAGGAGGGAAGTCACCACTAACTTACTTATCTCCTTTGCTTTTGGAGATGCCAACCAACTTCTCGATGCCACCGGCATCCCGTAAGGCCTTGGCGTTCTCCATGTTCTTGGTGATCACTTCGTGCAGGGTACAGCAGACAGCCGTCACCGTGTCGTCCGACATGGCCTTGCTCGCCGTGCTGCTGCTGTTGTTTCCGCCGGGCAGCCTGTGGACTAGGTCTCGCATGGCGTACTTGCCTTTGGAAAAGAAAACACAGGGAAGAGTTGAAGAGAGGTCAAGCTGGAGGAAGCGGGCAGGGGAGAGGTGGGGCAGGGGAGGAGAAGAGAACACAGTAGGCCACATTAATGAAACATTGTCCGTTTCCCATCGCGGAATATTTTCTACTGGGTAAAGGTGGACACATAGAGAGGAAATAGTATTTCAACATGGTGAACGAATGGACTTTGATGCTAGATGGACATGGGGTTGAGTTTCCAGGTAAGTTATTTCACCTTCCTAAGCCTCAGGTTTTTAATCTGTAAAACAAGAATAATAGTGCTACCTACCCTACCGGGCTGTTGTGAAGATTAAATGAGTAAATGCTTGGGAAGCAATCAACACACGATGATTACCAAAGACTAGGGATTCAATAGATGTTAGCTATTATTAGGTTTTTGATGATCACAGAAGTCAAGAAAACATACAGCAATTCTCCCATAACCTCAGGAATACCTTAATGGCCGCTGTGTTGGGACCTGTATTATTTAACAAGAAAGAGTGAAGTCACAGTAGTTGGAGGACTTGATCATCTATCTGACCCCTTTAAAGCAAAGATAAACACTTAAAGCAGGGGAGAGGGGTTTTAAAAAGAATATATAACTAGGTGTCTGTACGTACCCCAGAAAGACATATTTTTAATTTTAATCGATTCGCGTGGGGTGGACCATTGTAAGTTAGGACCTTTTGATGTGGTTACTGCCCTGAAGAAAGTGTGGCCCTCCTCAATCAGGGTGGATTTTAATCCTGTTACTGGAGTCCTTTAGAAGCAGAGGGAAATTCAGACAGGCAGAGAGAAAGCCACAGAAGGAGCTGCGAGAAGCTAAAACCAAGGGAACCCAGAAGAGAGGGGAGAGGCCAGAAGAGAGGGGAGAGGCCAGAAGAGGCCTCCTTGTGCATGGCCACGTGACAAGCTAAGGACGGAGGATTGCGGGCAGCCAGTCCCAGAATGACACAGTCTTTGGAGATAAAGCATTACTCTGATGATGCCTTGAGTTGGACTTTCTCTTAGCCTCACAGCCGTAAGTAAATACATCCCATTGTTTAATCCATCCCGTTGCATGGTATTTGCTTGAGCAGACTGGGAAACTAAAACAGTATCCTTTGAACACCTGCTGGTCTGCTAATAACCTTCTCATCTGCTTGTCTTTCTGACGGGATTTTATTGTATGGTTCTCCCATATAACACTTACTAATTTGGCATGTTTTCCTTTGTGTGAAAAAAATAAAATAACATAAAATCCAGATCAGCTTCCTTAGTTCACTTCATCATTATCAATCTTGCTACTCGCAAGATAACGGTACTTAGGATGACATATTTATGGAGTGCTTTAGTTTACAAAACACTTTCAGCATCTCCAGTAACCCTGTAGAACAATTAATTCATCCCACCTGCGGCTTCCAATTCTGTGCCTTTAATTTACTTCTGGAGGTACTTAAATGAGTGCCTGCAGCAAAGTTAGCTGTTTCAAAATTTTTCAGATGGAATTCGCAAGTGTCCAAAGTCAAATTCTTTCTTTCTGTCCCTTTCCCCAGTGAGAGATATTTAGGGAGCTCCTAGGAGCTATGTAAAATATCCTACCCGCATACATATCTCTAAATGATATCCTGTTTCACTGCTTACTTCTCCGGGGCATGTGCCTGGGGGTAGCTAAAGGAGCCCCAGGGGAGTAAGCGATGCTACTTAATTTCAGGCAGTAAGAAATAAAACACAGGCCTTTGTAATTTTGGTACCTGCTCTTGTCCTTTGTTTAGGTGGCTATTTTAGCTTGGACAAAAAATGCTGATGTCTAAATTACTGAAATAGTAAAGACTAAGTATCTCCGTTTGCTTGATGATAGCTGAGAAAGAGGCTGACAAAAACGGATTGCCTGAAGTCCCCCAAACGCTGCCTATTCATTTTCTAATGACAGCACTTAAACTAGTCCAAAGAAGCACTGTCCATGGATAGTCCTCTGCCCAACCTGCTTTATCTAGCTATCATTAAATCAGACTTGACTCTGGTCAAGAATCTGCTTCTGTTGAGCTCAGCACGCTGGGGATTTTATCGGTTCATTAACCTCCACAAACCATTAGAAGACAAATTTGAGTTACATAGAAGTGAGAAGATGGAAGTGCCCTTTTTCTCTCTTTTTCTAGGGGAAGTGATGGAGAAAGCAAGAGAATCCAAACTATTTCAGTTGTACGCGTGGAGGCATGCAGCATATGGAAGGCTGGTTTGGTGACCTCGGGCATTTCACGGTTAAAAGCAAAACCGAGGAGAGAGAGGATTTGGTTGTAGCATTTTCTAGTTATCATTAGTGTCATTTTAAAGATTACATCAGAAAACACTGAAGATGTGGTTTCATCGTCCTCAGCTTCCCACAGGTGAACCTGAATGAAATAATGAGATGCAACATGTTCCTGTAACCTTTGGGGTATAGTAGGGGGGCTGGGGCAGCCAGAGCCCCCAGCCTGCGACCCCTGGAGCAGCCTCTTCCACATGTCCCCATGTTCGCCTCCTATAGATGGGAAAGCAAAGCCAGAGTTAACCTACCACCCCTTGGCTTTGAGGAAAACACCCATATGGAATTATTTTATTTCTAATATCTCCAATATAGTTGAATGACATTTTCATTTGGCAACTGGAGACTTTTCATTTAGTTTATTTGTCAGCTTATTTGAAGTGATACATTTTAGTCTATATATTTTGACCATTCAGTTGAGAAACACATCAAGTAAAATTATGTCACAGGGAAGGAGACTGCTTTGCGAAGTTTATTAATCATTTTAAGGGTATTATTTTTTAGCTGTCGATTATACTGCTGGAAAAAAAAAACACATTTTTTTTCACACTGGAATTTGAATTGTATCTTCACAGGAAATGTAGGTAGCAAGAATAGCTTTTTAGCTCTTTCTAGTGTATAGGTCAGAGAAGAGAAAAATTAGATTACGCTGGAGTTGTCACAGAAGGCTTAATATAGAAGATGGACGTTTAGGGTTTATTCTGTGGGTTGGAGGAGCAACAACATCAAATCAATGTTTTAGAAAGAGAATTCTGGTGCATTTGAAGGGAGGTTTCAGAATAGCAGGACTGAAAGCAGGAATAGCACGTGGTCGTTTTTTTTGGACAACAGATACTCTCTGAATTCCTATTGAAATGATCAGCACTATGACTCCAGGTAGCTTTTGTCTACAATTGTTCTATGTCCTATATTCCCCCACCCCCAACTTTGTAAACACTAGAGAGGACTAAAAAGTTCTTATTGTTACACGATTAGAAGAATCTTGGCACTGCTTGGCCACAGTTCTGAGCCCTTGAGTCTTTGAGGTGAAAGGAGTCCACTCCTTTTTTGTGTAATGGTCTCGAAAAGTACAAGCTGCAAGGTAGGTGGGGAGAGCTTTTAGTTTCACAGCCTGACACCATGAAGGTTGTTTTTGTTTGTTTTGTTTTCAGAGACAGAAATGGATGGAGCTGGTTCCTCTAGGGCTAGGGAGGGGAGCAGCTGGACCAGCGGGGGGTGCTGTCTCTCTAGGACCTGGGAGAGGAACAAGCTAGTGCTGTCTCTAGAACCTGGCAGAGGTTCTGCATGGGATGTGGGGCTCGGCCGTGTCCCTGCGCTGTGCACATGCAGAGCGGACCAGAGGAGCCCGACCCCAGCCCTGGATCGCACCTCGGGTGAGGTGGAGGAGATGCTGCTCTCAGAACTAGCTGCCCAGGGGGAACCAGCCACCACAGCAGACTGAAGACCCCTCCACCCCGCGCCTTTCCTCTGGATTTAACTTGGCTTAAAAATAAGTACGAAGTATGACAGAGACTGAAAGTCACAGGGCGATTCATGCTGATGATACCATCTAGGAGTCACCTGCAAGGCTTCAGGACAGAAATGACGAGGACCTGTGGCTACGCAGAGGTGGCCATGGGGACAGAAGATGGGAGAGAAGACATGGCGGCAATTTCCAAGATGAAACTGTCAGGGCTGGCAGTGCAGTGAAAGGCTGGCAGTAATGGAGGGAGGGATGATTCGGAGATTTCTATTTGGTATGACAGGGCGGACGGTGAAAAACAAGTGACTTAATGTTTAATAATAATGGGCAAGTTGGATTTTATTTTATTTTTTCACCCCAAGAAAAACATACAAAATCAGTAAATGTTATATGGAAGACATGCAGCAAAATCTCACCAGCGAGACAAACAGTCCTCAGGTTACCCTAGTTCAAAGGACACCTTGATTGCAGAGGCAAAATAGATGCCTTGCCCTGCCTCCGTTTTGATGTGTGCATCCCCTGATCTCCTGTCATGGAATAACATCTTAAAAAGGAAAAGCATGACGTTCCCGGAGAGTAAACCACAGCAACACAAACACAGCTCCACCACCACCCCCGATCACACATTGTCTCACTCAACTCCCCGAGAGAAAAGAAACCTTGAGCCAGTTCTCATAGGCCACTTAGTCCCTACTGAAAATAACTTTATCTTTGATTTTTTCATTACAGATATGAGACAACCCTGAGAGACATTAAAAAGGGGAAAATTAAATACAAATGAGTTTTTATAGCTAAGAGATTTCAGAGTGAGTCGGGAGGTCATTCCAGAGGTTATGCTTATGCACGTCTCAGCAGGATCTCATTGACTGCCACAGGGAACAGTGCCTCAAACAGCCGGGCTCCTGAGGGTACAGACATCCAGGCACTATAAGCAGGCAGACAAGCTCAGGAATTCGGCAGCCTGTCAGTGGGCCTTACTCTGGAATTTATGCTCCCTAGTGTAAGAGTTTGACTCATTTATCGTTTCCCTACACATGGCTCTTCTGTCCCTTTTATTTGAGTGTATAATTAGCACTATACTTGTTAAATATGTGTCCCAAAGTCTTATATCTTTGGTCTGTTCACGTGCCAGTTGGGCCCTGAATCTCAGCAGAGTTGCAACACTTACTCTCCAGTTCACTGGACTCACCCAGGACAACTAACAAGGAGATGATGATGGACAACAACCATCCCAAGGAACAGAGAGAGTCTGCAACTGCAAGCAAGATAGTGCCATCCATCTGCCCCACGGGATCTAAGCCCCCTCTCAATTAGACAGAGTGGGCACCACCATCCCCCAATTCTCAAGATTGGGGAATGAACAATAGACTAAAGTAGACATTATTATTCTACTGCAGACTTATTATTATTCTACCAATGGAAGAACTTTTATCCTTGCTATAAAGGCAGTGGCCGCCAGAGGTTCTGAAAGGAGGGAGAGGGAATATAGGCGTAATATGGGGGCATTTTCGGGACATTGGAATTGTCCTGCATTATAGTACAATGATGGATACAGGCCATTATACATTTTGTCATAACCCATAAAATTGTGTGTGGCAGAGTGTAAACTATAATGTAAACTATAGTCCACGGTTAGTAGCAATGCTTCAATATGTGTTCGTCAATTGTCACAAATGTACCACACTATTGGAAGATGTTGTTAATGTGGGAAAGTGTGAGAGAGGGCAGGGGGTGGGGCATATGGGAATCCCATATATTTTTATGTAACATTTATGTAATCTAAATCTTCTTTAAAAATAAATAAAATAAAAAATTTCAATGAAAAAAAATGACCTTTTCCCCATAATGACTAGACTAGCTATTACTTTGTAACTTTGGTATCCTAGTGTGTATGCATTTGTGTGTGTTTTTCCTCTAAATAATTGTAATTAGTGAGTCATTTTTTAAAATTCAGAATCTTCTGAAAACATTGCAGGCAAAAATTATTTTCTCTTCTTAACGCTTCTTTCTGGAAGGTTTCTGTTTTCAGTTATTGGGCACAAATGGACTCACTCATGAGATCTAGCTGTGATGCTCAAGAGAGGAATTCCTTGAGGGCTCTTAGGCAGACAAGAGTTGGGGTGGATTTCCTGATGAGGCAACAGAGCTTTGCTCTTGCTGGCTGCCTCTGCTTCTGAGTCTGCTTTGCTTGTTTGTGACTCTTTCTACTTACGTTTCTGACTCAGCCTGGGTCTGGCACTGATTGGTGCACTACTTCCTAATTTCCTCGTGGGCAGCAGTAATGTTGAGTGGTGGTTTTCTGATCTACCCGCCTGCCTTCTCCAAGGTGCTGACATCAGGTAAGTCACCTGAGCCCCTTCCTACCACCGATGAGGTGACTCTTTTCATCACTGGCAGAGTCCTCCACGTAGCTGGTCTTTGTGGTACAACACTATGAGCTCAAATCTCTCAAAGCGATTAGAGAAAAAGGCATTTTCTAAAGAGTTGGCTGGAATGGTGAGCAACACTGGATCAGGAACGCCATGCTTCTTTGTCTCTGAGAACTAGTGCCTCTTTGGCTTCTTATTTCTGGAGCTGCCAGCACTGACCTGTGAGTTTCTGCTGAGAAGCTCTGGATTTTTTTTTTTTTTTTCCCCCTTTTTCTTTTGTTTTGTCTTTTTTGTTGTTGTTTGGATTTACTTTTCATGAGTGATCACAGCTGCAAAAAGGCTGATGCTTTCCGTGTGGCAGTTGTGTCCGTGGGTAAGTGTGAAAGAAGCCTTGCCCCTTTGCAAAAGGAAAGCCATGAGTCTTTGCTCCGTGCATGATTATGGCACTTTCTGGCTATAATATGGCTAGCAATTTTTCTCTCCCCTTTCTCTTTGGGGACATTTTGGAGCTTAATTTGCCATAAAAATCTGTCATTGTGAGCACTAAAATGACATCTAATTTAAACAGTTCTGTCATCAAAGGGAAGAAAACATACAAGAAAATCCACATTTTAAAACTTGTTGACAGGCTGTGGTAGATTGATGCACCCCAGCATAGACATGTTCTTAATTTAGCCTACATTCCTGTTTCAAGATGTTATTTTAGTTAAGTTGTGGTGCAGCTGAATGAAGCGCCTTGATCCAGATGCCTGGAGGCCTCATAAAGAGAACTGGGAAGTCGTATAAGCTAGAAAGGAGAGGAGGCGGGGATTCAAGCCAAGGGAGCCCAAGGATTGCCGCAGCCAGCACCGGAATGCTAGGCTGGGAGAAAGCAAGCCTTGCCGATTGCTTGATTTCAACTTCTCTAACTTCAAAACCATGAGCCAATAAATGACAGAATCTACCCTCTGGTCACCCAGATTGGACTCAACAGTCTGGGAGAAATCTGGTTAGAAATTCCTCCTGAATTTTCCATCTTTCTGAAGAGTTTAATGAGATTCTTTTGTTACAGGAATATAAACATTTTCTGTGTCAAAAGATTGGTATTGATGTAACTTTCCATTTTTTTCCAGATAAAATTGATAAATGGCGCTCCCAATTTGATTGGCTTAGTTATAAAATTACAATAAGAGGCTCAACAATATAAAAAAATTAAAAAAATAAACTCAAAGTACTTTAAGTTGCTGGCCCCTTAAGGGAAATTTTTTCAAGACACAACTTGAACAAGACATAACTTATGCTCGTATCTCGTCTCTCCTAACAACTCTTTTTGAAATTGCTTTCTCCAAATCCATATACCATAGTCAAACCAGTAATATTTTTGAAATGTCCTTTACATCTAAAGTGTTTTTGGGGTTACCCAGACAGCTGCTGGGAAACACCAGTGATTTTTCTCCTTTGCCTTCTGAAAAGAGAGGTGTCAGAGATAACTAGGTGTGTTTGACATAAGTAGGATTTTTAATTGGTTTAATACTACTGTGAGAGCAGCCCTGTTTATCAATCCCACAAGACAAAAAGAGCTGACAAATAGAGAGAAGCTCAACCTCCTCTTAATTTCGGCAAGTAAATCTCTGTCATGATATCATGTTGCAGAAGTTACGAATCTTTCAGTTTGCATAGAAGAGCACTCATTTTCAGGTTAAAGAATGGCCTGGTAATGGGCAACACTTTTTTTTCTAAAGAAGTATTCCACTTCTAGGTTAAAAGAGCCTTTTCAACTGGTCATAATCCTAACACATGTTTTACAGGAAAAATAAAAAGCCCTGGCAAGGTCTCAGTACCCTCAGCATTCAAATATGCTCTTCCTTTTATGGAAATCACCAACTCCTTAAGAGACTCCACTCACCTCAATTTTGATATTATTCATTATAGTGATTAAATAAACAGGGCTATTCAGCCTTAACATTAATAGGTGGTCCCTGATTTTCTCTCATGCTTGCCTAAAGGTCCCTGCTAAAACCAAAGATCCATAATTGTATCTCCTGGAAGACACATCAAAATAGTCTGATACTAGGAATCTAATTGGCACTCTTTAAATTGGATACGATAGAAAATAGACTCTCGGTTACAGGCATCCATTGATAACAGATGATAAGCTGATATCACTCCTACCAAGGGCTGAGTCAGGATTTCTGGAACTCTTACTTCAGAAGAAGGCAGTACTTTGAGAAACTGGACTGCTAACTAACCCAAGCTCAGAAAAACAAGAGATAATTACCTAGAACTAAATGGAACAAATCCAATTGTGGTTAAATATCCTATTTTTACTTGGACATGTTAGAAAAATCCTTTTTCTTTCTACTTTAATAACAAGAATAAGATAAATCTTATAAAAATATGTTGATTAGTCTTGTTATACACCAATTGAAAGCAATAATTAAGTAATGTACAAACTGTTCTTACTAATCAGTTTACTCTCCTTACCATAGGTTTTACATGATACGGGTTCACGAAGACTCTGTCCTCTTTCCCACCAAAACATAATTGAATAAATCAAATCTGTAACCATGGCCATGCCAGAGACGTCATATTTCAAGGCAAGTGTACTTTAAGTAGGCATGAAAAGAGCATTAAAGAATAAGAAGGGGAAGCGGGTGTGGCTCAGTGGATAGAGCCCCCGTTTACCATATGGGAGGCCCGGGTTCGCGTCCCGAGGCCTCCTTGTGAGGGCACGCCGGCCTGGGCGGTGCGGTGGGCTGATGCAGCAACCTCATGGCAGGAAGCGGGTGTGGCGCAATGGATAGCGCACCCGTTTACCATATGAGAGGCCCCGGGTTCGCTTCCTGTCGCCTCCTTGTGAGGGCAGGCCGGCTCGCGAGGCGCTGTGGGCTGATGCGGCAAGACCTCACAGCAAAGGGGGAGATAAGCAGACACAGAGAAGACACACAGCGAATGGACACAGCAGCACAAGCAGCAAGGGGGGGGATAAATAAAATAAAATAAATA
>JAQZBX010010211.1:0-44651 GCA_029593785.1 Cabassous unicinctus | reverse complement strand
AAAAAAAGATCATGCAGAACACTTCCATTGCCCCCTAAATACCCCCTCTTCCATCTCTTCTATTCCTCCCTCCCTCTCCCCTCAGGGCCCACGGCAGCCACCAGGCTTCCCTCCTTGAAGGACAAGATTCATAGTTACTTGCTACAACACTGAGGGCTTGACACACTAATCTGTCCTCCCCTATTAGAGACTGCCCATGCTCTCAAGAGGCACCTACCCCTCTGTTTGAGAACATATCGGGCCTCCGCAGGATGGGAGTCCAACTCCTTCCTGCTCATTGTGTGGGTCTTCACACACTGATACAACACAATAGGACAAAATGATCACTCACACATTCTCTAGAGGACTGCCCCAGGTGTGCCCTGTCCCGAATGCCCCCATATCCAACACCCAAAACAGTAACTCTTCCTTGTCATATTGCTAAATGAGCTTTCCCAACATTGTTATCTGAGCATTCTATGTGCTTTTTGATGACAGAAGTTTTAAGATAAATAACATTTTAAAAGGTGGAAAAACACTTTATACAGTTTGCAAAGAGCACAGGCTTCAGTATAAGAGACTCTTGGGTAGAATCTTACCTCTGTCCTCTTAATTTTTATGTGGTTATGGACAAGATATTTTACTTCCCAAGCCTCAGTTTCACTAGCTGTAAAATGAGAGAAAATGGTAATACCTGCTTCACAGGGTTATAATGAAGAATGAATTAAAGGAAATATGGCATGTGAACATTAGTATAGTGCTTAGCCTCTACACCATTTGGGGGCTGATGCTGGAGCCTGAAGTCTACAGGGCAGGCAGGCAGGAAGGGAAGATCATAGCAGGCTAGAACTGGCCCAATGGCTGTTTCACGCCACCAGTGCGATGGGTCAACAGATCTGCAACAGCAAATGTATGCTACCCAATAGATTCTGACTCCATTCTGCCCTCCAAAATCTCTCTAGATTCTTCCTGTGGCCCATCTTATCAGATGCATTCAAGAAAGGGAATTCTGGGGAATGTTCTGCCTAGACAAATTGACAATGTCTTTTAATGGATATTTGTGCAGACATTTAAAATGGGTAACTAAGAAGATTATGATCTTATGGTATTTGTAGTGAATATACTATGTCTTTGTCCAGCATCCTTCTCCCTTTTGCTTTGGGAAATGTCTCTCCATATCATATGTCTCCAGAAAGGCATCTAATCATAGTAACTTCCCCTACTCCTTAAGCACATGGTAGATACATGCCTTAGGCTAGGCAATCATATTATGCTTGACATAGCGACTGGTCCAACAGATGAGCTTGTAGCATATTCCTCCTCATCATAAATAGCATCTGAAGAGTGCTTAACTATGTTTCAGGCTCTCTGCTAAAGGTATTATGTGCATTTATTCACGTGTCCCTCAACATAGTAGTCCTAAGAAGACAATGGTGCTAACATTCTTTTCTTAAAGTTCAGATAATGTGAGTAAGGTGTATTTTTGTGCCTATCTAGGCTATTGGTTGCAAAAAGTAGAAACTGGCTCCGGCTAACTAAATTTAGGAGTTCATTGGAAAATAAGGGTTGTTTACAGAACTGAAAGGAACGGTAGAAAATCAGGTTCAGAAAATAGGCAGCAATCATTGGAGTACAGGCAGCTGAGCTACCCTTTGCTCTTACCACGGTGAATAATTGCTGATATTTTTATAACTTTGAGGTTATTGCTCCACGTTCAAATTCTGGAGCAGAGACTTCTGGTTGGCTGAATCCATGCCTCATGCTCATGGCATAACCGACAGACTATAGGAAGAGACTCCATTTAGTCCCCTTATGCTTCTGAATTAGAGGTACATTAGGAAGGTGTTTGGCTGCTGGGCAGCCAGTAAAATGGCAAATGTCCAAGCTAGTAGATGGAAGAATTAGTAAATGGCAGAATGTCTGTTGTTAACCACTGTTCCTCTGAATCAAATGGGTCAGGATTTGCCCCTGGAATTTCCCAAATTAGGGGTGGGAAGATAGCCTTTTCTTTTTCACTGGACTGTAACTTTTTTGGATGTGACCACAACCATATCCTCTGCTACATGAAGGAGCACCAAAAGATGAGTCTTATAGGCAATATGAGAGATGGTAAGGGAGAGAATCCTGAGGACCTAGTGTGAGAACTATCTTGGATCCAGGAGTGCTTGAAGATGGCAACATCATGGCCCTTCCTAATTGTGTGCACCAACAAATTCCCTCATTTGCTTGGGTTTTCAGCTCTGGGAAACTGAAAAAAATATTTCCTGACAAATACAATAGCTTTATTTACAATAAAACACAGGTGAGAATGAAAAATCTTAAAATATTTTAAGGCTTATCTTGTCAAATTTTAATCAGAATCTGTAATTGTTGCATTACTTATAATTCAACAAGTATTTATTGAGCACCTACCATATGACAGGCACAGAGGTTCTAGACTCTGAAGGAGGAATTGCAAACAAGAAATAGTGCCTATGCTCAAGATGTACATATAATCTAGAGGACTTAGACTCAGAAACAGATATTAAATTCCTGAGCTTTTCACCTCCACCAATCCATTTGTTTATAAGATATCCTGGAATTCTGGGGAGAGCTCATAAACTGCCCTAATTCAAGCCCCGTGTGTCATGAGTCTAGCCAGTCATGCCAGGATGCAGCCTGAGGCACATTCCACATAAAAGCAGGGACTTGGACTATAGATTTTGAGTGGAAAATCTAGGCCCACTTTCTTTGGGGGAGGATGAGAGTTTTTGAATACAATTGAACAATATTCTTGACTGGTGAATTAGTTTTCTATTGCTGCTGTAACCAATTACCACAAACTTAATGACTTAAAACAATACAAATTTATTATCTTACAGTTCTGTAGGTTAGAAGTCTGACTCAGTTCTCACTGGGTTATAATCAAGGTGTCAGCAAGGCTGCATTCCTCTCTGGAGGCTCTAGGGGATAATCTGTTTCCTTGCCTTTTCTAACTTCTAGAGGCTGCCCATATTTGTTGACTCATGGCCCTGAACTCCATTTTCAAAGCCAGAAAGAGCAGGCTTTTCCCCCTCATATTGCATCATTCTTATCTTCCTTAGTCACATCTCCCTCTGAGTCTCTTCTGCCTCCCTCTTCTACTTTTAAGGACCCTTGTGATTATATTTGGCCCACTCAGATAAGACACAACAATCTTGCCATCTCAAGGTCCTTAACCTTAATAATATCTGCAAAGTTCCTTTTGCCATGTAAGGTAACATATTCACAGATTCTGGGGATTAAGGCATGGACACCTTTGGGGAGGGGCCATTATTCTGCCTACCACAACAGATTACATAAATATACAGTTAAAGTACCCTGATATGGTCTGATATGCTGTGAAATGCAGCACCATGTAGCCTTCACATTCAGGCATTCCAGAGGTATAGGCTGCTACTCTTGTCACAACATGGGGCAAACAATGTTAAACTGGCTGGTGATGTAAGCATTCCCCCAATCCTTTGTGTCTCTCTCTCTCATTTTCATTCACCAGTTCTTGTACCTCCTTGCAGCTTCTACCCATTTGTCTTTGTCCCAACTTTTATTTAAGAAATAAAAAAGGATATAAAACATGCTCAAGGCTAGATGAGAATGTAACATTTTGTCCAGAGGAAAATTAAATTCCCAGACAGCATTCTGCAGGTGCATATTAAATGAACTGGTGGGGGAAAATGTAATTTAAAGGGCTATGAAATTGCATTTGAGTGGCGATGCAGTCATCACAGGACTTGTGTCTATCTAGAAGAGATAATTTCCATTTCAGTTTCCTGCATGTGTCACGTACTAGCACTCCCTGCTACATTTTTGGGGGGATAATCAAAGATAGATAAATCAATAATGATCCTTATGTCTGTGTACCTTGAAGTAAAGTTTCCTGCATTAGACTAAAGATAGGGCAAAACTAAAAACCAGGAACAAAATGTTTTTCATCTTTCATCGTTTGATTTTACAATGTTTTAGGCAGTATAATAGGATGTTAAAATGGAAGTTTCAAGATATCAATATATAATAGATTCCAGGTATCAAAATGAATTGTGAGACAGACCATCCATTAGGAATTTCAGAGCAGATGGCCAAAATCTACTTAAAGAACCTCAACCTCATTAAGGGACTAGAAAATTTATGTGGTTGGAAATGAAAGGATTTTATGAAAAATATTTTGGAGAAGCTTATATGAAATTCCCACCCTGAACCCTATTGCCAAGGAGGTAAGGAAGAAATGCACCCACTCCTCCTTTCAAGATCTAGAGAGGGAGGCTTCATTTGGAGACTCTGATATGTGTTTTCTAGAATTGGGGCACACAGTATTATATCTGACTATCCCTGAGAAAGTAAAAAGTCAAGAAACTGACAAATGGTTCCTATGGCTTCTAAATAGATGGCTGGGTCTGGGAAGCAACTGCTCTTCCCTTCAGTGTTGAGCCAATGTTGAAAGAATCCTGGGGTCTGAATGGTAAACTCACCTTAGTAATGTCTAATTAATAAAGGATCCTGCCCAAAAGGGCTTTTGACAGAGACTGGAGGTATAGTGCTGGATAAAGAAGCTGAGGGAGATCAGAAGAGTCCTGCTTATGCTGAGGCACTACTAATGTTAAGGGAATTGTGGTTAGAGGGTCTCAGCAGAGGTACCTCTGAAAAACATAGACACATGTTCAGAAGAGAGTCAGCTTCAAGCATTTGCCAGGTCCTAAGAGCATGCAACCATCTTATAATAGCACTGGTCAAATAAGGATTTATTTTGCCTTCTCTCATCTCCCTCGCAATATTCCAATCCAGAGGGTCAGTGACCTGGGGAAGAGAAGTAGAAATCCCAAAAGGGGAAAGAGAAGTAAAGAATCATTCCCTGACTTCCCCAAGGAATGGGAGAAGTTCAACATTAACTCAGGTTTGAAGTTTCTGTTATTGTCTAGGACAGGATGTTTTTTGTTACTCCTGTGTTTGTGAAGTTATAATGAAAATTTTATTACTCAAGAGGAGCCGGTAATGCAGTGATGCCATGGAGCCTGATAAGTTTTCAGTCAGTGGCAGGCTAAGGACAGCTGCCTCTAAGCAAATTCAGAGGAATAGTGGGAGAACAAAATTAAGTTGCTTTTAGGATCACACTCCATGAGTTCTGCTTGTTCAGTGTACTGATGACATTAGCATATAATATTCATGTGTTGGAGCCAATATACAGAAAATGAATTCAGATCAATATGCCTATCTTCCAAAGGATGAATCACCATTTTTAAAAATGCAGAACGACTACTTAGAGCTTATCAAGGCTCTAAGGTCTTGTTGGGTCTGACTTGAGATAAATATTTGTTTGAGATATGACAATCAATCTGCCTGACATGTTCAACTTCCCTTTCTTGATTAAACTGCTGTCCTACCTCCCCCTTGCTCAAGAAAACAGCTCAGCCTGTTCTTTGCTCATAGACGTCAACTGAAGGGATAGAGGTTGGATTCTGCATCCAAAGGGACACAGCAGCTAACCGTTGGGGTACATATCAGCCCTCATGGTGCCCTTGTGTGAAGGGCTCTATTCAAACAGAGATGATAATATTTGAGTCAATCTGATCCTTTCTCTTCGGAATTTAAGTTAAGAGATTCAAAGAGAAGTTCCGATTGATGGTGGGGACTTTTGTTGAAAGGAGTGCATAATTAACAGCCATATCCTTACTGAGGAGATTGGAGATGCTGTGCAAAAAGCAGAGATGCCTGAGCAAGAATACATCTGCCTTGATCCCTTTAGGTATTTTAGTTTCATTTCTAATTCCTTATAATAAAACTTTCCTTTGCTGTAAAGAAACATGATGGGTCTCTGTTCTTTGCCACTAAAAGAGCTCTGACTGAGTGTGATAACTTAACCCTTAACTCAGTGGTGCTGATTTCGTTGCACACTCATCACAGCCACATCTTCAATACTCAATTGTATCTGAGGGGCAGTGTGATGAACTTTTGTTTATTCTGCTTATTTTAAGGGCACCTGACTTCCTAAATGCATTATGTACTAATATTTCAGTTGGTTCTAGTTGGTTATTTATTATTTTAATCATTTAATCTGAGCTAATTCCCTAAATACTTGTGCCCTCTCATAGGCAAACAGACCATATTCTCTATATAAGCTTTAAGTGATTATTATCTACATTGTTTCAAAGTAGCTCAGATTATTTTATAATTATTGGTTCTATTTGTTGATCTTTTCAGCATCCGAATTGGAGATTTAGAGAGAAATGCTAAAGGAGTAAAGACTTTTTGTTCTAGATTTTGCAAAACTGTGTTAAGACAGAAATAAGCATCCCCATATATTCCATATAAGGGAGACTTTGAAGATTTATTGCTTAATAACTTCAATTCTTTTCCTAGTTCCTCTGTTCTTCCACTACTCTCCCTGGTCCTAGTCTCTGGTATTTCGTCTATTATTACCTGTCCCACAGGGTCACCCTTTGTTTCACCAGGTGGCTTGAGACTTTGACATAATCCCATTTGGAAGGGCAGCAATTTATTATAGTGTGGTGTGAGTAGCTGGGTTCATTTAAACATTATCAGTGAACTTAGGGTCAAATTTAAGTTACTATTTTCCAGTTAAATGTTTCCAAGTGATCTATTTCTACATGGACCTCCAAAACACCCTCATGATGAAGCCTTTAGAGAAACAGTGGAGTGAAAAAAAATATTACATAGGATCTGAAGTCATGAGAACTTCCTGAATCCTGGATTTCCCACTTAATAGCTTTGTGATCACACTATCTCAGAGACAGGTAGTTTACCAGGGGAATAAACAGGAGACACTAGCTTGCCTTTGTGTGTGGGATATTTCATTGGTCGACAGGGCTGCTTAATGTCATTCCCAGTAACCATTTTCAAACTAAAACAAACGGAGGTTTCATTTAGGGAAATACATACATACATGAATACACATACACACACAAACATATTCAGGCTCAAAATTAAAGTACTAATTAACAAGTTTATTTTTCTGTTTTGAGCAGAAACTGGTGATCTAAGATGTATATGTGAACAGTATTAAATTATTAATTTTGTAGTTTGTTCACATGGATTGGTATGTGTATTAACCATGTTTTCTAGCTTCTATAATTGATGCTTTAACACCTGTAGACTCTCCCAGGTAACCAAACCCCACCTATACATCTGTTAGATATATTAGATAATTAGATACCTATCTTATCTTAGATAATTCTGACCCCAGCCTGTTTACAAGTAAACCACATCAATTTGCAGAATGCCACTTTCAAATATAGCCAACCAATCCCATGTTAGGGTACTCCTGCCTCACTCTTATATACTTCTTGAGGAAAACACAGTGAAGGCACTTAATCTATTTGCTCTCCCTCTTTCTTTGTCTCATGATTGCCCCTGCTGTTTTTCCTGTGTGGCCCTGTGTGCCATGCTTGCTCTCTCTAGGGAACTGTGAGTATAGTAAATCTTTAAAACTCTCCCAGTCTCTCTCTTGATCTCTGTTGGGCCTTACCAAACCTCACACAAGGTGATAGGAGCAAAACAGTATGAAACATTATATTTAAGTTCCTTGAACACTGTGGATCCCTGTATTAGTTAAGATTACATTAGCTGCTACTAATATAACAGATAAACCCCCAAATCTCAGTGACTTAACACAAGAAAAATTCATTTCTTCTACACATAAAGTCTTCTCAGAGGGAGCACATGTGGGGGTATATGTAGGTCTTCTGGTCATTCAGAAATCCAGATTCTTCTATCTTCTATACATGGCTTCCAAGATTGCTTTAAGCATCAGCACACAGCCAGCAGAGAATGGAAGAGAGTATGATTCACTCGTGGGGGATTTTTATGAGCTGGACCTAGAAGTAGCACATATCATTTCTGGTACCTTTCCATTGGTAGAACTCAATCACATAATCAAATCTATTCTATAAGAGAGGCTGGGAAATACAGTCTAGCCATGTCCCCACAAGAAGAGATAAAGTTTTGTTGATGACATAGCAGTCTTTGTCACAGTCCAAACTTCTGTCACCAAATATCAGTTTCATCTTCATCCCTCATGTAAAACCACTTACTCTCCTCCCCAAGATCTCATCCTTTCCCTGAGCCTAGTTCCAAGCCCATGAACTCCAGATGATACTCCTCTCCATCATGTCCAGATGTGGGTCCTCATGGACCAAGAAACTAAAAGGACAAGTTATCTTTCTTGTTCCTCTCTACCCTTATTCAGAGGTGAAGTAGGGACACTTCCACACATAACACTGTTCACGATAACACTTTCATTCCAGAAAAGGAAGAATGGGAGACACAACTCAGTGGATTAAACAAACATGAAATCTTTCTGCATTGGCAGTGGAGGAAGTTCCTAAATTAGATGCTGATCTTTTTCTTGTTCATTGCTCTCCCTGACTCCTGGCTCCATCACCTGGAAGGTTCTTTCTTATCCAGTATCCTCCATGGTCATATTTGAAGTGGGTATTGGAGAACTGCCCTTCTTGGGGTTGTACAAGTTTAATAGCCTACTTCCTGCTGGTCAAGTTTAGGGGCTCAGAGGTTGTTTAAGATTTTAAAAATCAAAGATATTTTAGTCTGGTCACATGGTTTCTTTTGTGATCAATTCACTCAAATGCTTTCATCCAGGTCCACATGCCTGTAAACACATCTAAAGTACTTTTTTGAACGTAACTATCAACCTAATTTATTTCTTTACTTCCTCACAACTTAATGGCTCTACATTGATACCATGTGAAATAAAAGGCTTAGGTGTTAAGGCCTTACCCTAAATCTCTCTTTGCCTCAGGACTGAGACTTAATGGATGCTGGTGCCTCAAATCCATCGTATCCCTTACTATTTGGGGTCTAGAAGCAATAGGCTTTTATATACTAGCAAAGCTCCAAGTTCTTGTACTTTCTATTCCCTTCATGTCTGTTTTTAAACAAGCCACCTCTTTAATATCTCGAAAGTGAAAGCCAATCACAATATCATTCTGAGGCATTGCAAACATTTCCTTTAGAGCAGGCGTTGGCAAAGTTTTTCTTTAAAGGTCCAGATAGTAAATATTTTAGGCTTTGTGGGCCATACAAGTCTCTGTCAAATCTACACAACTCTGCTGTTGTAGTATAAAAGCATCCATAGACAATATGCACATAAATGGGCATGGTTGTGATCCAATAAACTTTATTTACTAGAACAGGTGATAGGCTGACTTGAAAGCCATAGTTTGCTGATTCCTGCTTTAAAGCTAAAAACTCAGTAGGCATGTGGTCTGCCTCCCAAATTTTCATTGATGACAGTTTAACAAAATAATTTACCACTGCATAACATGGCCCTTATTTTTTCCAGTCACTGATTATCACTTTCTCTTCTCCTTTTATACAAAATTGCTAAGCCAATTGTACATATGGTAAGTTTTTTCTTAATGAAGCACTCTACTTCCAGTAGAGTTAAAAATTTTAGTTAAAAAATGTGATTTTTTTTTTCTAACAGACATACCACAAATCTCAATGTCTCAACCCTAAATAATTTTACTTCTGTTGATGTAAAAATTCATCCAATCTGCTATAAAGGGCTGTGTATGTTGGGGAGCTCTGCTCCGTGCAGACATTTAGGGAACAAGGCTGACAGAGGCTCTGTTATCATCAACACATAGTTTTCAAGGTCACTCTGGATATTGACATTCAGCCAAAAGAGGAAGGGAATGGATGATCACTTATGAGAGGATTTTATGTTACGGGTGTGGAAATATCTCTCAATACTGCTCATATTCCATTGGCTGCAACATGGATGCTCCTGACTGCAAGGAGTGGGAAATGTAGTCCAGCTTCATGGCCAGGAAGAAGAGGGTGCAAATCTTGGTGAACACACTGAATTCTCTGGTCCAATTCCTACATGCATATTGATGACTGAGGCTTTGTATACTAGCTTGTGATGTTAGACTAGGATAGGGTCTATGTTACCTCTTCTGTAAAAGGCATACAATCAGAATTATATGTGCAATGTATATAAAGATGCCTTGTCAGTTGGCAACTAGCAAGCACATAACATGTATACAAGAGTATAATAAATACTTGTATTGTTGCCTGCCAGTTTTATACAAACATTATACCATATTTCTTTCTAAGTCAGATTTATTATAAGAAATAAAACATTCTAGAGATAGTTTGAGGGTCCCTGAGTACCTTTCTCCAATTCCATTCTCCTTCCTCACTATCATGAACTCATGTTTATTATTTTTATGCACTGGCATCACTTTTTTATGACATAAAATATAAGAATCCCTAACTGAATTAACAGTTTAAAATTACATTCAGCTGAATCTCTTGTGGGATGAAAGGTATGGACTCTCGTTAAAGTTTTCCGGCAGTAGGAAGGTGCAAATCTGTCCTCATCCCCCATAGCTAGTCTCCAGGTTCAGCAGTCTCTTGAGAGTGGGGAAAGAAGGGCATATGAAGCTAAAGAGGTAATCAGGGTCAGAACACATGTTGGGCTAGGGATTAGGATTTTATCCTGAAAACACAGGAAATCCCCTTCATTATTAGGCATGGTCAAAGTAGTGGTTTAGAATGATAATCCTGGAAACTATGTGTGGACTGTCCAGTCAGGAGAGAACCTCACCATATGGTGCTGGGAAGAGTTGATATGGACTTGAACTAAGATGGTAACCTGTGGGGATGGGCCTTTTCTGGGCAGGGTCCTGGAGGGCTCACAGGTTCTCTGCTGCTTCAGAAAGGGTTGCATTCCAATGTGGCATGGGGGGTACCTCAAGTGAAACTGTTGTTTCTCCCTAAAATTCTGACCTTGACTTTTTTAGCTAAGTGATAAAAGGATCTCCCTCCATCAGAATTATAGATCTTCTGTTGGACTCCAAACAACTTATATTCATTCCCTTGTTTAATCTTCAGAGCAAGTCTGTGAGATAGATACCATTTTTTCTCCTTCTGGAAAGTGAGGCTCAGTGAGGTTAAATATCTTGCCCAAGATTACCAGAAAGATGCTGAACTGGATTGTTCTTATGTCTGACTTTACCGTCTTGCCACATTGTCTCTCTCAAGGAATAATTAGTATTCATTGAGTAGTTACTATGTGCCAGGCACTGTTCTAAGCCCTTTCCGTGTCTTATTCCATTTAGTCATGCACACAGGGCTTTAAGGTAGATATTATCCTCATTTTACAGTTGAGGAAACTGAGGTCCAGAAAATTTAAGTAACTTGTTCCAGGTTATACACTTGGTCAAGAATGAGCAAGACAACTTAACTCTAGAGCCATTATCCTATGCTGTCTCTAATGGGAAGGCTATTATTTTGATTCCCAAAACTCTAGGGAAAAGGAGAAGGCTAGGTTATAAATTAAAACATCTTACTAACTTTGTTAACATAGTCCTAATTTCAATGTGTCAAAATATTGTAGAGAATATAACTATGATCACACTCAATATGAGATTTAAATTGCTGATTATCAATACCTATAATTTTGCTTCAAGCCTAGAAAAATAACTTCTCAGTATGGTAATTTAGTCAAAGGAAAGCTAAGTTAAAAGCTAGGTGCCCAGGGTTCTAGTCTGGTTCTGCCATGAATAGTTTTTGCCATGTTAGGGAATCACTTAATATCTTTGGGCTTCAAATTTTGCTATTTCAAAAATTTGAATAATAATACTAGATAACCTCCAATGTCCCCACCCATTCTATGATTCTCTGTTTTTTATTTTTTGCCAATATAACAAAAAATGATGACTTCAAAAATGACAGGAAATTAAAATGAAATATTTTTAGAAATACAATAAAATTATTTTACTATTTCCAAAGGTGAAAGCAGGTAATATTTACAGAAACAATAGAGACTATATTTTAAGATTTTTTTTCTACTAATACAAATATACACACACGTGAGTCATCTGCTAGTACGTGAAGCAATCCAAATCAATGACTCTGGCTGACATCTTTATTTAAAAAATAAGACTTAAATAAATCCAGTTAAACAAAATGAGCATGAAACAAGTGCATAATGAAAAAGTTAAACATTTTTTAAAGAAATCAAGTCATGAAATTGTTTTAATGCATACCCTCTTGAAAGAAAGCAGAGATTTGAGAGAAATTTGCTAGACAAAAAACAAGACTGATGTAGAGTAGATCCTAGAAAACCAAGTCCCCCGCCCCCCCCTCCCCGGGCTAATTCTTTCTAATAGAGCTATTTCTCTATACAAATATATTTGTAGATAAGTTAAATGTACCTGTTAAATTGCCAAAATTGCTTTCAAACCTACTTTCACATCTCTTTCACTTCAAAGGAGTAGGATTCCAGCTTGGAAGGTAGGGCAACATAGGTTTTTCCTATTTCTCAAAAGGGAGTTTCTCAGGATCCTGGCAGCATTTGATCAATTTGTTTAAGAGATGGAATCAGTGTGGGTTCATTTCCACAGGCCCAAATAACATTTCCTTCCTTTGTCCTTAATGATAGCCTTAAGAAAAACTTACCATGGCTTGGTGTAATTGCTTGGAAATCCTAATCTCTGGTACCATCTGCATCAGAGAGAACATACTGTCTCAATGCTCTGTGTGCCAGAGGAGGAGAGGTGACATGCTTTTTTGCCACCACTTATGAGGACTAGCGTTGCTGGGGAACAACCTTATCAGCCCAGCAACAAACCTCCTGTTTCCATGTTTTCCTATCCCCTACTTTTCTAATCTTTCTTTCCTGAAGGAAACTATTGTTGAGTTTCTTCCTGTGTTCTAGGCTCTAGTCATTGATGCTACAATCATGAAGAAGACCTGGCCCTACTCTTGAGGCCCCAACAGTCTAGTAGGAGACTGCTACAATTAGTTCTTTTGCCCACATACATTGTCATTTCCTCTATCTAGGCCTAGGTATCTCCATCTCTAAGTGGAAGGGATTGCATTAGAGGGCTTCTAAGATAATTAAACAGGAAAACCCTCCGAGAGTCTATGAGTTAAGAATGAAAGAAACTTATACAACCAGACCTAAGAATACAGGGTTGGAGTGGAGATGGCTCTCCACCTTATCACTCTCCATTCCTGGAGCCCCCACTAAGAACAATAGAGCAGCTATCAGTGGGGTCTGATGGTACCCTGGCCCACAGGGGTTTGCAGTCTGGGCACATTGAACAAACACAGACTTTTGGATATCTTGGTCCTGGAGGACAAGGGCAGGCAGCCCCAAAAGCCCACTGTTCTTTATTCTTTCATTTCACTGAAGGAGCAGTAGCTGGGCCCCAGGCCTCGCACAGTACAGTCAGTGCTGTCGCTGTCACACTTGCCACAGTGACATTCAGTGGCTACTGGGTATGTATACAGGGAATCTGTGTGGTGAGCACAGCCAGGCACTCTCACTGTCTCATACACCAGCTCCTTGAAGGTACATGCTTTCTGGATGTTGGGCCTGGCTGGGTCCTTGTACACCAGATCCTGAAGAGTTCAGGAAGGGAAGAGTTAGGTTACAATATTCTGGAAATTTCTTTATAGTTTAGACAAAAGAAGACAGGGATTTAATACTACTTGCTCTAATATTTACCCATTAAAGCCCACTATGGAATTCCTAACTAGAGAAACATGACCTCACAAATTACCTATGTGCTATATACCACATTTCTAGATTGTTCTGGAAATCATAGAGAAAACAAGTCTTTCCGTATCCTACTCCAAAATGTTAGTTGTTTCTCAAACTCTAAAGAATCTTTGAATTTGAATATGGAAAAATGATGAAAAGGGAAATATGAACTTTAGAATTTTAAGTTAACTTTTTGTACTTAATTGAAACCTATGTTAAAGACAGGTTAAACCATACAACACTGAAGTTTAATTTTTCAGAAAAATTATTTCCAAACACATTGTCCCTGTATATTTACAAAAAGTTAAAAAAAAAGAGAGAAATAATATGAAATATTAATTCTTAGCTGAAAAATGTTTGTGAAGGCTCATGTCATTCATTTTTAATATTCACTGCCTTGTAGATATTTTCTCCCCTTAATGTTGTATAGTTTGTCAGGCTCTTAATTTCAAAAGGACATAACACAGTTTGTGTATAAGAACTTTTAATCCAGGCAGAAAATGTTTATCGCAGGACTTTCTAGTGAAAAAATTACTTGCACTGAGGAAAGAAATTGGGGCAGCTTCTTTAATATATTTAAATACCATACAACCAAGTCTGTATACCAAAGGTGCAATAAATTGTGCAATAAATGGAGTGTGATTAGTCAAACTCATTTACTATCAAATAAGGCATATTTCATTAAAAAGTTGCTATTTTCAATTTCAGTTTATAGAAATGGAATTATGCATAGATAACCTGGTATCATAGGGGAAAAAAGAAAAGAAAACGAAGAACCCTCTTTACTTGAATTAATGCAAAGAAACTGTGAAAATGCAGACAAATGCCTCTGTGCCTTTATTACCTTAATGGCATAAAGAAAGGAATGGGCTTGCTGATTCATTTTGTTTCTAACAATCTACTAGGATTGATTGTATTCTCAGGCTGCTTTTGGCATTTTTATTCAAGCAGAACAATAAGACATTTTTAAAAAATAATTTGGCTATTTGTGTTTTTATGTGGCTTGGAAACATACCTTGGTACTACCTCTATTGAAAAGATATGACCTCAATTAGGTAATTGTCTTTTTGAGAATATTGTAGTTCCCCTATGATTAAATATATGTGTTTGCATGTTTTCATGTTTATCTATCTATGTAAAACTGAACATAGAAATAGCTTTTGGGGGCAGTAAGAACCTCTATGAACAATAGAAATACTTTTTTTTGAAATGCTGAGTTGGCATATTTACTAAATTTATCATTTATATCAATCTAAGGCTTCTGTAAATTTACACAAATCAAATCCAAGTCCAAACATTTAAATGATACCATGGTAATTAACCCCAATCACAACATAGTGTTGGCTAAAGGACTCATAGCTGTTACTTGGGAAAGACCAAATCTTGGTAAATTGGGACTTAATGAAGCTTGCCTTCTATAAACCCTCAGCATCCTTGCTTTCAGCAAAGCAAAGTTCCTACCCGGGTATAGCAGTAGCCTGCACACCAGGTGGTGTTGATGCTTATGCAGAAGCGGCACTCCTCCTTCTCCACTGCAATGGTGATGTTGGTCAGTTCACAGCTATGGCAGCAGATTGCTTTCCAGCAATAAAAAAGGAAGCAAAACTGTACTGCTTTCATCTTGGGCTGGGAAGCAAACAATTGGGGGCACCTTAGAAACCAAGAAACCAAAGAATTATAATCGTTAAGTAAGTTGACCAAACTAAAAAGAATTGGTCTACCCATCCTCCCCTATTATGTTTTGCTTCAGCAAGTTCTTTGTCATCTTTTTTCCTTTGTTTACTTCATTTCTCCTCCTCTTCCTTTTCCTTCTTTTTGTCAAGCAGAAGCACATTACAGCTCAAAACTCCAAAATAGTGATTTAAGCAGAGCACTATTTAAAGATTAGAGTATTATGGCTGACTTTCTTAAAGTTATTACCCTGAAGTAATTGTCATCATCAGAAGTGCCCCTTTACTGTTATTTTTGAAAGACTTGTTTTGTTTAAAAAGGAAAAGAAAATACAATACTGCAAAATTATTTCTCCATTTTTAGCATCTCATAAATATTGGTATTTAGTTGTGCCCACAATTCTTTAAAATAAGGGGATTTGAAAAGTTGAATTGTTCTATAAAGGCAGTTGCTTGCTAACAGTGATTACAGTATATTGCCCATATTTAAGAAGTTAGGCTGATAAGCATAAATTTCCTACACAACCATGGTGAAAAGCTCTGCATTTATTCTCTGGTCCTGAAATTTTCAAATTAAGTACACCACTTGATAACTATAGATGCTGAGACTCACCTGTGATCAGCTGCCTTGCCTGGGGAAAGCTGTAGACTAAGTCAACTCTCAAGTTCACCTTTTATACAAAATCACATGCAACTAACACCTTGTGGATTTGTTGGGTATTAATATGACCAATGCTAGCCTGAAGCTTGCTATTAGTGAATCAGTGTTTAGATAGACAGGGAGATCAAGCCTTACTAAAGTAGTCTAAACGCAGTAGATCAGGAAAAATAATGTTACCAGAGATGATGATTTTGTACAAATTAAATTTGATATAGTAGCACACCCACTCCTTTACCTTGCCTAATTAAATGTTTTTCTTTTGTATCTTTAACTTGGGGAGTTCAGAATCATTTCCAAGTGTTGCTTTGGCCCAGTTAAAGTGGTACATCAAATATTTATGCTAATAAATTGCTCCAAGAGCAGACTGAAAGCTGTAAGAGAACAAACAAATGGAAAGATATTACTCACATCTAAAGTGTGAACAGTATCACTCTTTACCTTTAATTAGACAAGGTAAATAAGTGGATTAAATCTGGATTTGGGGAGAAATATATTGACTGAAGATACAAATTTGAGAGTTGATATGAACCTGGAAGAGATTGCCAAGCAGAGTAAGTGTAAATAAAGAAGAGAAAAAGACCATTATTTGAGCCTGGTATCCTCCAAGATTAGGAGGTCAGGATAAGATGAGGAGCTACCAAAGGAGACTGAGAAGGAAGGAAGGGAATTTTGTGGTGTCCTAGAAGCCAAATAAAGAGAGTTTATCAAGGAGGAATAGTGACAACTGTGCCAAATGCTGCTGACAGGTCACTTAAAATGAGGACTGAGAATTGCACAGTGCATAAAGCAATGTAAAGGTCACTAGAGACTTTCGTTAGAGTTGTTTCTTTGAAGTGATGGGGGCAAAATCCTGGTTGGTGTATGATTATTACGAAGAGATGACTCATAGTGAATAAAGACAACTCATTTTTTTCTTGAACATTTTTACCATGCTTTGTATAAAGTGTTTCATATCGCTCTTCCCCTTTTTTTTCAAACTTTATTTCAAATTCAAAAAATAAAACAACAGACAAAAGGCAGCTTAACAAGTTATGAAGGCATTACTCCAAAAAAGTTCTATCCAGGCACTTTATCTCATCTAGTCCTAAAAACAAGCTCAAAAGTTCCTCCAACTGAGATACACAAATGAACTCAGATTGGTTAAATGACATAATCAAGGCCTCCTTGTTAATGAAGAAGAGAAAAAAATGCTTAATCACATTCATATCTCATAAAACTAAACCCCATATTCTTTAAAAATTTTTTTTCAAATATATTTTTAATTTTTTCTGAAGGATATTTAGATTACATAAAATGTTACATAAAAAAAATATAAGGGCTTCCTATATGCCCCATTCCCCACACCTCCCACTTTTCACCACATTAACAACTTCATTAGTGTGATACATTCATTGCAATTGATGAACACATTTTGGAGCATTGCCACTAAGGATGGATTATAGTTTACATTGTAGTTTACTTTCTCTCCCACTCAATTCTGTAGGTTATGGCAGGATATATAATGGCCTGTATCTGTTGTTGCAATGTCATTCAGGACAATTCCAAGTCCTGAAAGTGCCCCCCATATTACACCTCTTTTTCCCTCTCCCTGCCTTCAGCACCTCCAGTGGCCACTGTCTCCACATCAATGATTAATTTCTTCCATTGCTAGAATCACAATAAGTCTATAGTAGAGTACCAGTAAGTCCACTCTAGTCCATATTATTCCCCAATCCTGAGGGTTCTGGGATGGTGCCACCCACTCCACCTGTAATTGAGAGGGGACTTTGATCCCATATGGCCGATGGATGGGGCTCTCTTTCTTGCAATTGTAGACTCTCGGTTCCTTGGTATGGTGGTTGTCCATCCTCACCTCCTTGTTAGTTGTCCTGGGTGAGTCCAATGAACTGGAGAGTAGGTGTTGCAACTCTGTTGAGGCTCTGGCCCAGCTGGCTCATGGACAGCCCAAAGATTCAAGTCTCTTGGGTGTACTCCTACCAACTTCAGCACCAACTGTAGGTTCAAATAGAAGGGACAGAAGAGGCATATGTAGAGAAGTCACAACTGAGTCCAACTCTGTCACACTTGGGAACACAAACTCCAAAGTAGGGTCCTCTGGCAAGGCACCAAACTCCAGAGCTATCTGCCATGACTATAGGACCTGAGTGTCTCCAGAGCCCTCAGGAACCCCACTATTTGGGGGTAGTATCTTCTTTAGCAATCTATGCAATTGTGCTGAGACGTGCATAAGCTTTACCTCTGGGATGACCTCCCGACTAACTTTGAAGTCTCTTAGTGATGTAAACTCATTTGTCTTTGCCTTTTCCCCCTTTTATTCAAGGTCTTTTTCCAGTTGTATTGCTAGTTGATGCTTGGTAGTAATCCCTCGGTGCCAGGAAGTCTTATCCCCAGGAGTCCTGTCCCATGCTGGGAGGAAGGTAATGCATTTATATGCTTAGTTTGTCTTAGAGAGAGGCCACATTTGAGCAACATGGAAGCTCTCAGGAGGTAACTCTTAGGCACCCTACAACACTAGGCTAAGTTGCAATTTCAAGAGCAAAGGCTCATAGGCACCGTTGTCAATATCAAGGGCCCATCAATGGGACATCCTTCTTCACTAGTCATTGCCCCTGTACTCGGGGGATTGTTGCTGTTTCATTAGAGAATGTGGCCATATTCTTTTTTTACCTTTAACTTTCTTTGCTTTTGTTTAAAAAAATTACAATATTCTTGTTAACTATAGTCTATAAGTTACATTAGTTATATTTTTCCCATGTATCACCATATTCTTAATACCTTGTAGTAAAAGAACATTCCTGTATTTATATTATTAACTACAATCCTCATCTACTGCTCAAATCACTATTACACATTCCCTGTATCACCTTCCACCTGTCTTCCAACTAATATTAACTTCCCTGGACTACACATTTCTTTTCCATGAGTTTTGTTATAAAGCTTAACAAAGAAATGGTTGAGTAAAGTGCAAGTGGGGTAAAGATCATTTTCTTTTGCTTTAATGTTTTAAGATAGGAGTAATAAATAACTGCATGTTTGTGTAGTGATGAGAATAATTGAATAGAGAGTGAAAAATGATGATGTCAGAGTGAGAGGGAAGAATTTCTGGAGTGATATTCTTGAGTTGGTCAGAAGGCATGGGTTTTAGAGTATGCAAGGAAGGATTGCCTTTAGACAGGAGCACGTGTAGTTCATCTCAGTATCAGACAGGAAGGCAGATGCTGGTGGGTGGGTAGGTGTGGTGGTGGACTCTGTGCAAGTTCTCCTACAATTAATTTCATGTTCTCATTAAAGTAGGACATTAGATCATCATCTGAGAGCAAGGATGGGGGAGGACTTGTTGAGGGATTGAGAAGAAAATATTTAAAATAGTTTTCTCTGAGATTGGGGGAGGGACTGAGTTAGTGGTGTGTAGTATGATTGCCTAGCAGCATTAAGGGCCCTCTCGATGTATATGGTTAAGAATTTCTTGAGGTAATATGGTTAAGAATTTAACATGAGATCAGTCAGCATGGATGTACATTTTTCTCTAGCCTCATTTAATAGCAGAGGTTCAGGCACATGGGTGGGGAAAAAAAAAGATGGATATATCCAGGTATGGTAATTTGAAGCTGTATGTACCCCTGGAAAACATGTTCTTAAATCTAATCCATTCCTGTGGGTGTAAACCCATTGTAAGTAGGAGCTTTTGATGAGCTTATTTCAGTAAAGGTGTGACCTACCTCATTCAGGATGGGTCTTAATCCTATTACCTGGAGCCTTTATAAACAGAATGAATAGAGAGAGGGAGAAAGCCTCTGAAGCAAGAAGCTGAAAACAATGAAACCTGGAAGAGAAATGAGGGACCAGCAGATGCTACCATGTGCCTTGCCATGTGGCAGAGGAGCCAAGGATTGCTGGCAGCTGGTCTTTGGGAAGAAAGCATTGCCTTGATGATGCCTTTGTCTGGAAAATTTCCTGGACTCTAACCATGAGTGAATAAATTTCCATTGTTTAAGCCAAACCATTTCATGGTATTTACTTGGAGCAGCCTAGGAAACTAAAGCACCAGGGTTATGATTTTGTCAAACAAGTATGACAAAAACAAAACTTAGCATAGTACTGGACATTAGAAATACTAATTCAATATTTATGTAAGTAAATATTGCAAATATAGAAATATTTTGAAATCTGTTAGTAATGGGTAAACAGGCATATTTTCAAAGTTATAGGATAAATAATTAAATTTTATATAGTACATATTAAATGAAATACAATTACCATTCTTTAAAAATTCTAAATCCTTTCAATTTTTCTAAAGAAAAACTAAAATTGTTGTATTACATCTTGTATTATGAAATAAACTCTTCATGTTACCTATTGTAGGGACATAAAGTGCCCGTTTCCCCTTCCCACTAGTTATTTGTGTAGATTGCTGGAAAGGGTGGGGTGGAATTGGCCAGAAATCTATCCTGAAGTTTCCGCTACAGTGCACACAGGACTCTAGGTATAGTAATCATTAATCTGCATACGTGCTGCTCCTCACAATTCTCAAACACTATAAAGTCTTTGTCTCCCTGCTGTAAGGCACGGTTGCTGCCTGATCAGCCATCATCTGGACATGTGAGTAATAAATGGCGTGACTGCTGCTGGCCTCCCCATGTGGTTTTTTGGAATATCAAAGTTTTCAGTTGGCCTTCCCGGGTTCGACATTCCTGGGTTACACCTATATTTATTTACAAAATATATTTGTGTGAATATACAGAAACTTCTGTGTTTTAAGGAATGTAGTATATAAACTCAAATTAGTTTACTGCACATTCACTTTAAAATATTAATAACTTCTTTTTATTGAGCATCCAGCTATGTGCCAGGCACTGAACAAAACATGTTAAATATATGGTCTCATATATTCTTCACAACAACCTTATAAAGGAATTAGTATTATTCCTTTGAAAGATGAGGAGACTGAGGGTAAATAACTTGCCCAAGGCCATGCACCTGTAAGTGGCAGAGCTGGGGTTTATATCTAAGTCTATTTGGCTCCAAAGTCAGGGGGCTACACTTGAGACATACTGACCTCAGTGGCCTACAGGATTCCCACTAATCCCATTAGTTAGAGAGTGGCCAAGATGGAAACCATGCAAAATTTGGGCAGATATTCTAAATGCCCATGTTTATACTTCCATCAACATTTAGGTCAGAGGTGCCCTAAACTGTCCTTATTCCCCTTGGGCTGTCAAGGGGCCCCCAGACCTTTCTCTCAATTCCAAGTCTCATATAACGTAGTTTATCTGATCAATATATTTCTTAATTAGATATCATTGCCTTCACAGGGGTTGTTGAAATGTTTTATTTATGAAAATCTATAGCTTTTTCTTAGACACCTTTGTATCCCCAACAGGAATAGAGTTTCTCATATATAGGAGGCACTGATACAATTTTGTTGAACAAATCGAAATTTATAAAAATAGAAAAACACTCATTGTTTCCACTATGCTATACTGGTCTGTAGCCTGTTTTGTATCAGATGTATTCCGTGTTCTTGCTCTGTTCTCCTCTCTATATTGTGGAGGTAAGGACCTCTGCAGGTTGCCTTTTCCAGCTGCTGGTCAGCTGGCTTTTGCCTTGGTGCAGCCAGTGGGAAGTACTAGGGGGAAATTGGAGGGTGACAAGAAGGAGGAAGTGAGGGTATTTCTCTCCTCCTTCTCATTCCTTTCCTGTGGCTGCATTTTCTCCCTGGCTCCAGGTCCCATTAGACAGCTGCATTCTCTGTGGTCTCAGCTTTTGCAAAGAAACCCCTGTTGTAGTTAGGGCTTCTGCTAGGTGGTCTCAGCTTCTGGTCTCTGGAAACCCCACCTGCTCCTCCAATCTTGGATTTAAATGTGGTTTCCTGCTGTTGCTAATCTCTGGGTTGCCTCATTTCCCCTCTCTTCTCAAAAATTCCACTTGGGAAACAATTCCCTGGATTAAATGCCTTCTATTAGAAATGAAGTCATGAAGCATTTGATAACATGGATGAACCTGGAGGACATTATGTTGAGTGAAGCAAGACAGACACAAAAGGACAAATACTGTATGATTGTGCTACTATGAACTAAATATATTGTGTAAACTCATGGAGTTAATAATTAGAATATAGGTCACCAGAAAATAGAAGGAGGGTAGAGAATGGAATGCTGAGGGTTAATCTGTGGTAAAAAGTTTGTTTGTAAATCTTTGGAAATGAATAAAAATGGTGAAAGCATATCATAGTGTTTGTAACTAGCAGAGCTATTATATGTATATGACAGTGGTTGAAAGGGAAAGTCTAAGGTCAAGTATATTACTAGAAGGAAAGCTAAAAACTATAACATGTAACATAGAACTGTATAAGATAGTAAAACCTCATGTAAAACATGAATATGGGTGATATTGCATACATAAGACTTTTTACAAAATATAAATACCAATATACTAGAGAAAAGGAAACAGAATAGCAGCTATGTACGGCACAGGAAGCACAGAGAGATTGAGAGGTGATGAGTTTTGTTTGTTTTTTGTTTATTATTATTATTATTGGAATAATGAAAGTGGCTAAGAATGACTGAAGTGATGAATGCACAAATATATGATTATGCTGAATACCATTGATTGTACACTTTGGATGGATTTATGCTTTATTAATATATATCAATAAAATTGATTTGTTAAAAAATGCCTTCTATTTTACATATTAATAATGGTTTCTGTTTTCCCGATGGAAACTGAGTGATATACCCACCTTTATTTCTAGCTCTCTATTATTAATTTTTGGTACAGTAATATTAATTAACTTAATATTTTAAAAAATTCTGTGAGCATTATTCAGGGGGACTATAAGCCAAATTCTCCTTCATTGCCTTGAAGCAATTCTTCACTTCCCCCAAATCAACAGTGCATTCTTTAACTCGTTCTTGAGGTAAACAAGGTTCTATTTCCTCTGCCTATTATAAATTTCTCATCTTTTCATCTGAGTTACTCCTACAAGCACTTCAAGACTCCATTTCCATTTAGATGTAGCTTTTTTGGGGAGACATTTGCTCACCCACCTAACACAGGAATGCTCAGTCTCAGTCCATTACTTTCTGTTTTGTGCTTCTTTAGTTCCCAGTACATACCTCAAATGCAACACTCATCACATTATATTATAAATGCACATCAGACTTCTTTTCTGAATTCTGATGAACCAATGTTCTCAACTATTGGAGGATCCCTAAAATTTCCACCTGTGCATATACTCAATACCCTACATCCTTCTTTTATTTATATGAATTTAAAAAAAAAAATCATTCCATTATGTTTGAGTTTAAAAAAAGATAATTGAGTGCCTATGCTCAGATCTTGATAAAGTATCTAATCCTTTTATGGTTTCATACCCGCTTCTTCCTTTTCTTTTGCCCATGTGATATATGTTTTGCTGTGTGAACTTTAAAATTAGTTAATATATTGTGTTTTCTTTGTAATTGTTTTAGTTATTTATTTTAGTCATTTACATTTATTTTAATTATTTATATTTACTTATTCATTTTATTTAAATCACAAAGTAATAAATAACACTTTTAATGTAATATGCCCGTAGAAAGTATCAAATTTTCATTAGGTTTTTTACCTGATCAAATAGCTTAACAGTAATAATATAGATCTGCACCATCCAATATGGCAGCCACCAGCCAAATTTGACTATTGAGCACTTCAAATGCAGCTAGTACAAATTGGGATGTGCAGTAAGTGTAAAATACACACTGGATTTCAAAGACAAGATAAAAAAAATGATGAAAATATATCATTAATAATTTTATATTGATTATGTGTTAAAATGACAACATATTAGATGTATTGGGTTAAATAAAATAAGTTAATCTCAATTCCTTTTTACTTTTAAAAATGCAGCTACTAGAAAGTTTAAAATTGCATAAGCAGCATACATTATATTTCTATTGGGCAGCACTAGTATAGAACTTGCTGGCTAATGGGAAAATTTGCAAAGGTCAAAAGACTGCTTACTGATCTAATCCCTGATTCATGTGTATTACACATTACACAGGCTAGGTCAACAGATATAACGGTGAAAATAATAAAATGAAAAGCCCATTGGTTGCCAATACTTAATAATATGAAAACACAATGATATAGTTTATGTTTTTCAGTGAAGAGGGTTAGGAGGGTCAGTCTTCATATTACCAGGTAAACTTCTTGTTCTCCTCCACTGAGGCAGTCATATGGAACGTTCATCTATTTCATCAAATGAGACAATAAAACACTGTGAACAATGAAATGAAATCAAAAGCTTGCTTCTGTTTTATATTTTTTCTCATAGCAAGATAGAGAAAAATTGCATAGAGCTTTCCTGATAGGAGCTCTTTTAAAAGCAGTGATGGCATTCAGAATATTCCATGATAATGTTCCAGTAAGGAGTCAGTACATTTGATATCAGTCAATTGATAATGCATGGAGCTAAAAATTTTTCTTAGGCTTTATAACAATTGGACCTTGCATAGAGTATGCATTCAGTACTTATAGAATTGATTTTTAATTTGATGTTCGTTGGCAGGTTTATAGAAACTAAAGCTTAAACTACTAAGAATGTACATCCAAGTAACTAACAATATCTTAGTGCTTGATATGGACTATGCTGAAAGGACATTAGTCTATTGATAGGCCAGCAATTATCCCCAGCACAAAATGCAGATGCTAGTTGTTTTTACATCATCTTGTTTTAGGAAAGAACACCATATATATATATATATATATATGCACACACATACATGCACACACATACATATAGACACACGTGTAAAACACTGATATAACAGTTTAAGGTGCTTTCACATCTTCTTCAAGCTCATACATTACCTTTTGAGGAAAGTGTTACTGTCCTCATTTTACAAAGTAAAAACATTTATTGAGCACTTACTCTATACCAGTCACTATACTAAATGCATACATGCATTATACCATTGAATATTCTCAACAGGATTATGAAGTATATATTTATTATCATTATATGCACACTACAAATAATGAAATGGGGGTCAGAGGGGTACATTAACATGCCCAATACACAGCAAGTAACTGGCAGACCTTGGATTCCAGACCATGCAAGGAGACTTCAGAGTCCCTGATATTCTTAGTTGAATTATATAACTATTTGCTACACAGACTGGCCTAGTGAATGTAAAACACCCAGGGATTGAAAGGCATTATCACTGTTCTACATTAATATTTGATTCCTTCACCAGACAATAGAGAAACAGCTGCAGGGATTGGAGAAACAGAATCTTAGGGATAAGAAGGGATAAAGGTTAGGTAAACTGTACAATGAACCATTAATTAGAAAGCTAGAATCTGAAAATGAGTTATTGTGGTAGAAAGCCAGGACACTAAAGAGGGAGTTAATTTTACTGAGCACTTACCTATGTGCCAAGCATTTAATATGCACCATTTTGATTCATCCTCACAACAACCTTAGAAGTACTATAATCATTTCTATTTTAGAGATGAGGAAACTGGCACAGAGAGTTCAAATATCTTTCATAGCTGGTAAATGGGGGAGCTAAAATTCAAACCAAAGCTGTCTGGTTTTAAAGCCTGCATTCTAACTCACTATGCTATTCTATCAGTCACTCTCAACAGAAGAAAATATAGTTCATTTTAGAGTAAATAAATGGGCCCTTTCATGCCCCTTTAGAATGAATTTTTACCCCTTCTATATGAATGTATGTGTGTATGTGTGTGCATGTACATGTTTGTATAAAGGGAATTGGGCTGGAGGACCAAGAATGCTGTCTTCTCTTCTTCAAAAGAGGAAATCTTCTCCAAACAAAACCTCTCATTCTCAAAAAGTATGAAGAAAAAATGGTTGGGGAAATATTTCTTAGACAGTCCATTCATCACTATAGCATAAATAATTGTTACTCACCAAACTTTCTATATATTATCCAATGCACTCTGTCCTTTATATGGGGATTGTGGAGGCTTCATCTCCAGGGGCTGTAGCTACAAGTTGGTAGAGACTCTCACAGCCTGTGTCCTTGAGTGATTGTATAGAGCACAATTTCCTCTGCCTCATGTTAGATATGTTACACGAGAAATAAACTAACCTTTATTGGGTTAAGATATTGAGAATTTGAGGTTCTTTTGTTACTGTAACATAAAATAACACAGCCTATTCTGACAAATACAGTCTCTACCAGGTTACCTGAAGGGCACCTCAACAATCTGCTTGACTCTGTATAACGCCAAATCACAGGGAGTGGCTATCAAAAATACATCTAAAGTCTAGAATCTGTTCTACCATGATTTTTAGAATTGTTCTTTTTGTATTTCCAAAGTTTTGAATCCCTAACACATCTTTGCCCACTCTGTGCTTCACTGCCCTTTCAGTAGAGCAGGGACAAAGCTGAAGCCTCTATATAAGTCATTTTTAACAAGGTTCCTTTTGCCTGGATTTGTTCCCTTCCTTGAAGAGTTTAAAAATATGAGATGCTTTCCAGGCATTCCATCTCTCCATTTCTCTTCAACCAACAACAACAGAAGCAATGGTAATGGCAGCAAAAATAGAACTTCAGAAAATTACAAAAAAAAAAAATCCCACAAAACTCAGCTTATTTTATAGCCACTCGGCTTGTCATAAATGGCCAAGGTAGCTCCCTTTGCAAAACAGAATTGCTAGAACCTAGAATTTTTCTTGAGGAAGAATAACTTTTGTTACAAAGACCTAAGCCCATATGTGCTAATAACAAGTAGGGTAAGAAGATTGAGAGATCAGGTTGATGGTGTGAGTCAAGAAATATGGATAATTTCTAGGGAGTTCATTTTCTCTCTCCTAAAGTCCAGTTGCCTTATCAGAATCACCTAATATCAGATCATATAACTTTGTGTCTGGTCCCTTCCTCTTTTGACACCTATCTGCCACATTTGGTTGAGAAACAAAAAAGGAGAGTGGAGATAACTTTGAATGAGTGACATCGATGTTTAAAGGATGCAAAAGATAATTTATTGCTTCAGTTAGCCTTTACGTTGAGATTATAGCACATTTCAAAAATCATTTTCACCTTTATTATCTCAGTTTATTCCCAATCAGTCCTCAGAACAATCCTTTAAGATGGCAGGACAGGTATTAATGTCAGATTTTAGAAAGGAGGAGATAATACAGAAAGTTAACCACTGGGTGACTTGCCTATGGTTTATACTGAATGGCAGAATTATGACTTGTGCCTCAATTTTTTAATAAAAACATGGAATTTAAATCATTCTATTTTGGGTGACAGTTTATTTTTAGCACAGAAAAAGTAGTGATTTCAGAAGCACAATGTGGCAGAGACTACTAGTTGTCCTTGATATCCATTCTCCTTCTTCTCCTGTAGGAACAGAATCTTTAGCTGTGAACTTGGCTGCCCAAAATAAATAATAAAATGTCCCCTGCCTTATTTACTGTTTAGGAATGGCCATATTTGGAGCAAAAAGATGTAGGTAGAATGTTCTGTGGCAGCTTTCAGGAATTTCCAAAGACAGCTGGCAAACAACTTTTGCCCTCTTCCTTGTCACCTTGAATCCATCCTGCTGCTTGTAATGTGGATATGTCATCTTGGGCTAAGAGGGCAAGGATTTTATTCCAGAGAGAGTGGATAGGTCACCTGGAAGGTACCAGAGATGTCCAGGACTTTTCAGAGCAGAGCTACTGGTTCAGCCCCAGATTGCATAACTTTAGAATTTTGCATGAAAGTGAAAACAATATCTTGTTTAGGTCATTGTATTTTGGGTTTTCTTTATTTGCAACTGAATGACTCTAACTGCTACATACGGTCATCTCCATTAGCCCAGTACAGATAAAGTCCTAGTCTTAAGTAAAAGTTAAGAACTACCTTTCATAGAGTTTATGAGGGATGGGTGATGCCTATGTTACCTTGAGATGCACCTGAAATTGAACCCTGGCCTGAAGATCTTGGAAATATCAAAACTGGGGAAATTATCATTTTAAAACTACAGGTTTTTTATTTCTAAAAATAGGTATTTTAATTTATCTTTAGTGCAAAACTTTCTAGTTAGGCAAACATAGATGTGACATGTGGGCTTTTCTGTCTCCATTTCCTTCATTTCTTTTCCTCTTAGCCATGTTGGAAAAGGGGTCTGTGGTAGTTTGAGGCTTTTATGGACCCCAGAAAAGATCATGTCCTAAGAGCCAATCCATTCCTGTGGATGTGAACCTATTGTGGGTGGGGCCTTTTGATTAGATTACCTCTGGTAATGGCCTTTGATTAGATTACGTCAGGATGGCATAACACAGGGCTGTCTTAATCCTCTTCTGGGAGAACAAAAACTCCCAGAAGATGAGAGAGAAAGCCCTGGAAGCCAGAAGCTGAAATCAATGCAACCAGGAAGAGAGAAAGCCACAGGAGCAGAGAGAAAGCAGGAGGAAGCCAGAAGCTGAAGGCAATGAGACCTGGAGAAGAGAGAGACAGCAGATGCTGCCATTGTACCCTGCCATGTGACAGGGGTCCAGGATTGCTGGCAGCTAATCTTCAGGGAGAAAACATCACCTTATGAAGCCTTGATCTGGACATTTTCACAACCTCAGAACTGTAAGCTTATAAGTAATAAATCCCCATTGTAAAATCCAACCCTTTTCTTGTATATTGCCTTGGTAGCCTTTAGCAAACTAAAACAGGGTCTTTCAGCATAATACATTTGCTACTACTAGAGACAAACATGGAATGTTTGGCTTGTAGCTACATAGCTACAAAGAATCTGAAAAGCCAAATCTACACCTATGGAGGAGTCAGGAAGAAAGGTATCTATGGCTTTGATCTGGGAGAGAGCAGGGAAACTAGCAGGTGAGGAGCAGAAAGGTATAAAAGAGAAGTTGGAGGTAGATCAGGGAGAGAGAATACTTCCAGATGCTCATCTGAGGGAACTATGTATGGATTGAAAGTGATTAGGAAAAGTTTCACTGTCTATAAGTATTCCTGAGAGACAAATAGTAAGATGTTTTATTTCTAATAATGGCTTGAATACATCTGCCCTTATGTCTGCCCAATGCATGGGTAACAGTTGATAGGTTACATAAAGCACAATGTTTCTTATAAACATATTTGCAAAAGTGTGGCCTTGGGGACTGTTTGGAAGGAAAGCAATATGTTTGAAAGAGAACTTGGGGAATATTTTTTTAAATGACTAGATTTAGACTACCCTCAGGGGGAAAAAGATGTGTATGTACCTGTTTGGGGGTTCATTATTGGAAGATAAAAGAATTGTTTTCTTTGGGTCCCAAGTAACAAAGTGTGGCACAGGGTTGGGGAGAGAGGAACATTTTCTTAACATAGAAGTCGCACCCTTCCATTTCCTATCTTGGTAATTTGAGGCAACAACACACTTGACAAGGTCTTCAATATGACAGGCATCATTATCAGTGGGACTGCCTTCAAGTGCTTTAAGAAGTCCTAGACTCTGAGATTCAGTACAGGGGAAGAAAACATGGCAGACGCTGGGCAAAGAACACAACTAGATGATTGGTATATGGGCATATGAGGCATTGCTCTGTGCACCTCCTAAAGAGCTGGGGACACTTGGGGGAGCCATTAAGATTCTCCTTGAGATGGTGGGAAAAAAGGGGGGCTAAGAGTCATCAAAATTTGGAAACATATGGTGAATCATAAGGTAGTAGAATGGGGAGTCATTAAAACAGTTGACTTAATGTTTTTCAGACAAAGGGAAAATCTGTGCAAAGGACCAGAGGAAAGCGACAGCTCAGTGAATTCAAAGAGCTTATAGTATGAGTAGCTCTAAAGGGTCATGTGTGGGGTTGGCATAGTTGACAGTTATGAAGCAGAGACTGTGACTATACAAGTGCCAGATACCCAACTTTATGGATTAGCCTCTAGCTCCTTTCTGGGAACAGAATTCTGGGGAGGTACTAAAGGTTATCATTTTTAAAATCAAAAAGAGCCAAGCTATAGTCAATAGGGAATCTTCTTATTTAGAACTTAAAATATGAGATAGCATTTCTTGTAGAAAAAAAAATCTCCCTTTTGGCACTGTAGTGCTTTAATTCAGCATCAGGGTTTCTTCTTTTCCATTCTCAGACCAGCAAATTTTCTCCAATATATTAATAAAAGAAGTTTCACTTAATTACTTCTACCTCTGAACAATTTTTTTTAGATATGAAATTTCTGCAGAATTACTATTTTAAAAGGCACAAACCTGAAAGAATAGGTAAAAAAAGAAAATAGACTGTGCTTTTGTGTGTGTTGGCACATTTAAAGAGGCTTTATATATATATAAATGGGTTATAGGACTTTTGAAGTGGATTGAAAAAGCATATTTATAGTTTTGTGTACCATTCTGGAAGATGACAGGGGAGTTAATTTTAATAAACTAACTTGACCCTAGAATGATGAAAGACATAAAAGCCCATTTTGACTTGTAACTTGAGCAGACAGGTTATAAGGTAATTAAGAGAGTGTCCCCAGCTTCAGAAGCTGCCTGTTCTTGTTTTGTGCAACCCCCTTTCTGCCACAACAGTTTTCTGGATATACTAAAACAACTCCAACCATCACACAAGTAATTCTTTGAAAATCCTTGTTGCTTTCTGAGGATCCTTCCAGCTCCATATAAGGCAACATTCATACTTAACAACAAATGGCTTTTCCAAGGACCATAATAGTAACAGTAGATGCTAGTTCTCTTTATCTCTTTCTTGTGTTTGCTGCCAAAATGGAAAATGGCATAGTAGAAGTAGAAAATGATCAATGAATATGCTCAACATGAATATGCTCAGTTTGCACTGTACTTTATGTGCCAGCTTTGAAAGTGGCTTACATCAGTGCTTCTCATACTTTTGTGTACCCAAGAATCACCTGGAATCTTGTTAATGAAGATTCTGATACATGAAGTTAGAGATGGAGCTTGGAATATGCATTTCTAACAAGCTCCAAGGTGATGATAATGCTGCTGCACCACAGACCACACATTGAGAAGTATGGACTTACCTCCCTTCTGAATACATCCCATTATCCTGAGTCCTTCACTTGCCCCAACCAAACTACAAAGGGGTCAAGGAACATAGTCTTGGAAGAGGCATTATTTCTGTCACATGAGACTACAACAAGCAACTTTACAGAATCAAGATTAGAGATTTTCTCTGCAGCTGCATGGTCACTGTGGCAGGCTGAATAATGGCTCCACAATGATGTCTACGTCCTAATCCCTGGAACCTGCCATCTACCTTATGTTGCAAAAAGGGCTTTGCAGGTGTGATTAAGTTAAGGATCTTGAGACTGGGTGGTTATCCTGGATGGGCCCAATGTAATCACATGGCAAAAGGGTCAGAGTCAGAGAGAGTAATATAATGATGGAAGTAGAGAAAGAGAAGGAGTTGTGATAATGAAAGCAGAGGTCAAAGTGATGCCACTGCTGGAAGAAGCCATGAACCAAAGAATGCAAGCAGTCTCCAGAAGCTGGAAAAGACAAGGAATGGATTCTCCCCTGGAGCTTCCAAAAAGAATGCAGCTCTGTGATACCTTGATTATAGCCCAGTGAGACATTTTGGACTTCTGACCTTTAGGACAGTAAAATAATAAATTTGACTTGTTTTAAACCACTAAGTTTGTACCAATTTGTTACAGCAGCAATTAGAAACTAATTCAGTCACTCTCCTCATACTTTTCATGTCTACTCCTCCTCTTCTCCCTTCATTATTCTGTATAAGACTTGGTAGCCATCAACTTCAAGTCTGTATCCTGACCTTTTAGTTCCACTTCCTCCTAATTATTGAAAGTTTCTTTGCTCATCATTCAGATTTTTTTGACTGAATAACTTCAGCTTATGGATGGGCCTTTTCTAGGGTTAGCTAATCTGGTTCCATCATGAATTAGGTATACCTGGTTGATGCCTGATTTGTAGAAGCTGAGGGTATGACAGGTAATTAATACACTTAATATGCAAAAAAGAAAAGTTTGAGTGCCTACTGTCTGCTAGTTACAATATTATGCTCTTTACAACTATTATGCCCATTTTACAGATGAGAACTGATAATGATAGCTGAAGTAAGGCATCCAAGGAGGAAACAAGACCTAAGCCCATTTCTGACTTTCCTCTGTGTCCAGCTCTCAAAGAACCCAGGAACTGATTAAAAATTCAGAAAAGAAAATTTCTGTTTTAAAAGTAGAGACAAAGACAAAAAAAAACTTTTACCAAAGTTACTTTTAACCCTCTAAGTGCCATATCCATAGGATATTTACTTCTTAGACTTTGTATTGCATGCGTTTTACATACCATTTGTTACTATTGACTACTCTCCTTTAAAAACTTTTTACTTTTTCCTGAATTTTTCTATTTAACACTTTATTGTGAGCTTTCATCCATGTCATTAAATACTTTTTATAAAATTTGCTTTAAATTGAGGAATGTACTTTGGTTGATCTAACCACTGTCCTATGATTAGACAAACCATTTCCATTTTTTCACTATTACAAGGAATGTTGCAGAGATCCTTATATGTAATTCTTCATCTGTATCCCTGAATTTTCCCCCTAGTTCATATTCCTAATTGCAGGATTTCAATGTAAATTGCCAGCAGAATATAGGAGGGTGCTTGTTACCATAATATCATCAACTGAGTATATGTGTTTGGGTATGTATTTATATACACTTGCTCATTTACTTGTCAAAAAATGGTAACTTGTTGCCTTTAATTTCTAAGTTCTTTTTCAACTACTAGTGACATTGAATGTTTTCTCATTTATTTATTTGCTGAATTGTTGGTTCATATATTTTGCTCATTTTTAAATCTGAGTGAAAGGACTATACTTTTAATAAGAATCTTTAATTTTTAATATAGCCAAATATAACGCTTTTTCATAATTTCCTTCTAATGCTTCATTGCTAGATCAGTTAAAATCCAATTCAACTTGCCTACTATGTGCTAGGTAAAGATAAGTAATCTTTTAGTGATCATACAATCCACTAAGGTAGACAAATATATGGCTAAGTGGCAATAATACAATGTGATAAGCACTATGGTATGTTCTAATGCTATAAAATTATAGAGAAGGGAGCAACTAGTCCCAGCTAGGAATCAGAGCAGCCTTCTCAGAAGATGTTCACATATATTTTCTGATAAGTACCTGAAAATATATGTTAAGGGGAGAGGTGGAGTGTGAGAATCAAGAGCATCATAGAAAGAGTGAGAGGACAACCAAAAAATGAAACTGAAGTTGGAGTGCCTTAAAAGTCCAATTACTTGATATATAACTCTAAAAAGTCCAATTTCCTGATATAGAGCTCTATGTTTCTTAGAAAGTATTTGCGCTATGACTGTTTTCATTACTCCTAGAACTTAGCTATGCAAAGAGCTCTGTCAAATGAATGAGAAAAGTCAGAGGCCCTCCTGTTCATTTGCAGAACTCAGGCACCCTCAAGACCAGCTGTTGAAGATGAGTCACTGGCATTCCCTGGTGATTTGTTGCCTGGAAATGGGAAACGTGTCCCTGGCCATGACTGTGACATTTTGGAGGAATCCAATTAGCAGTCTAGTTGGAACTGCTAGTTGGAACTACTCCATGGTTCACCTCTAAGTCACTTACATTCTTGACCTTTAAAGTGAATTGTAGTTTCAATTCTTAGGGATTTAGCATTGTATAGGGGAAACTCTGGATTTTGACTGAACTAAGCTATCACAGGCTCTTGGGAATAAGGGTCAGGAGACCTAAAGAGCTTGAGAGTAAGTGGAAAGTTTATGATATTTGAGGTGGGTGGTAGTGGTGGGTATGGGGGAGAAGAGTGAGGTACACCCATCATTAGAGTCATAGAGAGGACATTAGGACCAAAATATAGTATGTGGGAACTGTTGGCCTTAAACGTGATAAATCTGCTTTGTGAACTTCAAGGATGGAGAACTGCTTTGCCTTGTTAATTCTTGGTCAGCAAGATTCTATGGAATTAAGAAACTAGCTCCATTTTAGGCACTGTTCATGACCAGGAGAATTATGTTTCATGAAGAAATATTTTTAAAATCCTAAATTAATTTTTGAAATCAGTTTTGAAAATTGGGTATCAATATCAGAAGTTGTATTATTTCCCTTGTGCCACTTTGAATTCTAAGGTTTAAGGCTTTAAAACTGCAATTGAGACTTTTAGTTTCTTTCTAGATTTACTTCACTGCAGGTGGCTGCTACCAGGTGAGAAATGGAACTACATATTGCCACAGCTGCTTAGTCTTCTTGCTCTCTGGCAGGTGCAGCTGAACACACAGCTACCACAGCCCAGTTCCTTGCTGTGCTTACCCATAAATGAAATACAATGGACAGCAAAAATGAACCCTATTACTAAATTGCAGATACACTGCTGAGAGCACAGTTGCAAAACAACAAGGAAACATCTAAGTGCTAAATGATAGTTTGAACTGATAATTCTGATTTGTTCTCGGATAACATTTTATACTTATCTAAAGCCCCTTTCCAGCAGAAACTTTCCCCAAGTCTTAATCAGTCATGACATCTCTGCTTGCCTTTGCCCATCGAGTCCCAACAGTTTCTCAGAATCCTTTTTGGACAGCACTGTGACTGACATGGATGTGCTGCTCAAATCTCCCTTCAGGAAAGTGCTTGCTGCCCAGCTGCCAAAAGTATGGTGGTCTTCAGCTGTTAGATCCTTCAGCGCCTGTCTCAACTTTTGAGAGGAAGTTGTACTCTTCTCTGGGCAGCCCCTGGCCAATGCCTGAGCAGGGCTCTTTCTGTCCAATGAGGGCTACCTCTTAAGGGAGATTTGTCCAAGTGATAGACTGTTAGTATATATGAGGTAGAAAGTGGTCCGTTCATTTCTTTCTGGTATTTCCAGTCTGTAGCATGCTATCTGGCCCATGATAGGAGCCCAATAAAGTTTTGCTGATGAATGAGCAAAGAAGGATTGAACATTGTAGCATACCAAATGCAATCAAGGAACATGACACAAAAGATGGTGATTACCGTGTATGGGTGATGACTGTGTATAGGGAGGTGTGACGTGGAGAGACGGAGTCTGTGGACTGTGGAAACTATGTTTTTTTTTTTAATAATTTTGAACAGGATCTGGTTTCAATATGGCTTTATCCCCTATTAATATGACTGGTGTGCAGGTATGAGACCATATAAAGCAATTAACTTTAACAAGTCTGATTCAAAGACCCAGCTATGTGGATCTGCTCTCCCTTAGCCAAAACAAAATTGTCCTTTAAAATTCAACAGAACAAAAAAAGAAAAAAAAAAAGAAAAAACAAGAAAAAAAAAAAATTTCAACAGAACGGAACAGATGTAGCTCAGTGGTTGAGCACCTGCTTCGCATGTATGAGGTCCGGTATTCATTCCTCAGTACCTCCTAAACAAACTTCAACGGAGATGTTGAAAGCATCTCTGAGAAGGAAGTTGATTTTTGTGTTTTAAAGTGTACTTTATAGTCACCAGGCTTTCAATTATCTTCTTCTCCTCATGCTGAAACCCATAATAGGTTGGGAACTCCAGAGGTAGTGGTTAAGATTCAGAAACATCCCTAGAGATTAGTCCTGGGTGTTTGCTTAGGGATGCAATTGCTTGGGCCTGCTAATGAAATTAAGCCATATGAATTCACTTTTTGCCTGGTTATAAATACATATATGGTGTCATAGATGTGTCTTTGAAAATATAACTTCCTTTGAGACTTATAATGAGAGAGCATTTCTGAATTAGTGCTTTCTTTTGTATTTCTTTTTTACTTTTCTTACTGCTGTCTTAGCACATTTGTTTGTCTCTCCTCCAGGATGAGAAACTCTCAGAGGGTAGTCACTATATCTCATTCACTACTGTTTCTCTAGTTGATTCCTAATTAACCTAAAATGGTGCACTTTTGTAAACTTTTCTTGAATAAATGAAAGAGAACACCCTGATTTTGCTGAGGGGACTTGTGCTCTGGGAATTGAATCCACTTTTGAGTTTTAATAGCTGCGTGTCCACCAGCAACTCACTTCTCTGAGTCTCGGCATAGTTTTAGGTTGATAATGAATAACATTCTTCTTCTGTTATAGGATTGTGTGATGAGTAATTGATAGACTATAGGCACTATTTGGCTCATAATAGGAACTCAATATTTAGTCCTTCAATTTTTGATAGAAATATTATCTTAAAGCTTTACTTTAATCATATTCTCAAGAGCCAAAGAAATGGTCTTTGCTTTTTGTGAACATATAGGAAATCCACTCAGTCTTTGTCTTGTTTGCCTTCCTCTGGCTTGTCAATTTCCATCACTGATAGTGAAGCTTTCTGTGCTAATGCTGCTTTTCTCCCTACAATGTGAAAAATGGGAAATGCTGCTACCAAATCCAGTGGGAGTTGAACCAAAAGGGAGACTTTCTGAGACTTGACACCCATTTCAGCTGAGAGTAAGGTTTGGTAAATATTTAAATGGATTACACTTCTTGAAAGGATTCCTATTGAATTATATAAGGAAAGATCAAAGCCTTAAAGTTCCAGTTCTGACTATACATATATCCTACTTTTATTATAGTGGAATCCTCTGAATCTTTTACTTCTATAAGAAAGTTTTAATAAATCATTGGCATACCATTTCCACTTTATTACAGGTAAGGTACTGGATATTTTAATGCTCATGGCTGGATACCAATTCCAGGATATTTAAATGTTCTAACTTCAAGAATGTGGATTTCCACTTGGTCAGCTATATTTATGACCCTCATTTATATAAAATTCATAAATGGTAGGTATCTGACTAGTCTATCCTTAATATCCTTAGGTATCTAAAAGTACAAATATATATTAGAATGTAATAATGATGATAATAGTAACAGCAGCAACATTGATTACAGCATCTAACATTTATTGAGTTGCTTTTTCTAAGTTGGTTTGCTAAGGACTTAATATATAGTAAAGGAGATATCTATAGATATATATAGATATATATATATTAGTCAATCTAAGCCTCATAACACCTCTAGAAAGTAGTACTATTTTTATCACCAATTTACATAAAGAAATCATGCTCAGAAAAATTATGTAACTTGCTTAAAGTTTCATTTTATAATTGACTTAGATGAAATACTATGATTTGGATTCACTTTAGATCCCAGGATCTCAACAATTAAACAATCAAGCTAATAAAAAATAGAGGTTGATATATGAAGGTCTATTGTAAGGAATATATTTTACCTATGGACTTGTAGAATCTCAGAATTAGAAGAGACCCTAAAAGGTCATCTAATCCAATCACCAATTGTTTGTGGAATGAGGTTCATTTAGTTAAGTTTCTTTGGCAAGCAGCTGGAATTGAGGAGATAGATCTGTTCTTGCCCTGTATCTGACAACTATGTCTTCTTAAATAACCTCTCTATGTCTAAGTTTTCTTATACATAAAATGGAGATAATAATATTAAGCCATATGATCTTGAAGCATTGTCATAAGGATCACATGAGCTGATTGGCATGGAAATCTTCTGAAAAGCATTATATATAAGGTGTTACAGTAATGAATGCCTTAACACCCTTAGTCCACAATAAAATTCCAATTTGACTTTGGCAGAGGTCTTGAAGGAAGCAGTACCCTACCTTATCTGTGCATATGCTTAGAATAAAGCATTATAGAAAAAATCTTGTATACAGGCTTACAACCTAATATATATATCATCCTCAATATTCAGAGACTCACAACATATCAAAAATGTTAACATGTTAATAAGATTAAATTGTTAAATAATAATGTAATTATTACAAATTAATATATTTGGAAAATATTTATGCCATCACATTCAAACAAATCATCCATCAAGCTTTAAAAAAAAACAGTATGCTGGATCTAATCCTCCTTCTAAGTAATTAGATTGAACATGAATAGGGAGTGAGGTTGGTTACATTTTTACTGGCCCTGAAATAAATATCAAAGGACAGAGCAATATTAAATTCCAGACATAATAATCCAACTGTACAGAAATACCTGAATCCTAAAAAACTGTTTCTCCTTATAATAAGAGACTGCATTAAAGAGGATATGGCATGTCTGATGGATATAAAAGTGACTAAGGAAAACTCATCCATTCTCCCAAACAGGTGAGTCAGTAGCATCAACATTTGCAAATGTCATCCTCTCGAGTCTTATTCTACTTGGCACAAAACAGCATCGGTTCATGAATTCAAAAAGCCATTTCTTAGGCACCTCCTGTATAACAGGCACCATGGCAGGTTTCAAGGGGGAGCTAGAGATAAATAATAGGTTTTTCCCTAAAGAGTCTACAGCTCATTGCAGCAGATAAACACATAGAAATCAATTTTGTGCAGAAAACTTGCTAAGTGTAGTACTGTGTTTGAAGGATAATAGGAAAAGGATGTATGGAGATGTATGGGAAGGGCATTACCATTATGAGGAGGTAACATATGCAAAGGGACAGAGGCCACAGAGCTTTGGGCAAACATGGGGGAACAATTCTGTTTGACTAGTGCAGAGAGGTTTTGTAGGTCACTAAAGGGATATAAATTTTGGCAAGTGGTTAGAATCATGTTGTCAAGGCCTTTGGGCTGAACTTACATTTTGTTTTATTGTTAATGGGAGCCATGCTGGGGGTTAGGAGAGATTGCACTGAGGGTAGAGATGCAATCTGAGAGCGGCCCTAGAAGTATTGTTTGTAGGGTGTGTAGCCAGCATCTAATGTTTGACATTTGCTGATCACCTCTTTCTTGAAACTTGTATGTTCCCATTCTCTTCTAGTCTTTCTTCAACTTTAAAAAAAAAACTTTTTGCTGTAGTAACTCACAAATCTTCCATTTTAACTACTTTCAGGTATACCATTGAGTGGTATTAATTACATACACAATATTGTGCTACTATCACCACCATCCACTATTCCAACTTTTTCACCACCTCAAACAGAAACTCTGTACCCCTTAAGCAATAACTCCTTCTTCTCTTCCCCCCTCTGACTCCTGGTAAACTGTAAGCTACTATCTGTCTCTATGAAATTTTACTCTAGGTTTCCTTCTTCTTGGATCATGCCTTCCTATGTCTTTCCCTCTATCAATGACTCTTCTTGTGCTACAGGCTTTCCTATGGTAAGCATACCAATACTCATATATGAAAGGCTCCCATAGCTTTACCTCCAGGCCAGTTTGCCATCCTGAACTGCAGAGCCATATTTTTAATATCCCCTGAAAATATCCACCTGGATGGATATCTCACACTCAACAAATCTAAAATGAAACCCTCTGATGGCCTCCATCCCAGGCACTAGCACTCAAGAGAGAATGAAGGACAAAGTTAGAATCTGAGGATCACTGGAACTCTCCCTGAAAACATATGTCAGGAAAGCAAGATATGGCAGGGCTTTATGGTTCACTGGGAATAGTACTTGATTGGAAGTCAGGAGTAATGTCTGGTCAGTGAAAGAAAATTAATAGCCTATACGTAAGCTGCTAGAAAAAAAAGAATAAAGTCACTTGGAATCACATCAGCTTCATATATTTTTCCAAACTTTCTTTCATGCAAATAATACGTATTTCTTTTGCAAAAATGTTATCTTACTAGCATATGGCTCTTTAACTTACATTTTCACTTCTCAATATATTGTGAATTTATTTCACAATTTATTGTGTATATACAAGATTTGATTCCAAGCCAGCATCATCTCTTGCCTGAATTACTGTTATAGCTTATCACCAAAATGTCTCTATTTTAATAATTGCTTTCCTGCAATAATTGCCCATTCAGCAATGAGATTACTATTAGGAAATAATGGTAATTTAATAATATAGTAGATCATCTTGTTCCCTTCTTTAACCCCTTCCACACACCCTACATCCATTGGCTACCTCTTACATTTCAAATAAAATCTGTACTTCTTGCCATGACTATAAAGCCCTCATGGTTGGGTACATTTCTGACCCTATCTCTCAACTCCTTGCTTGCCATACCTGAACAACATTGGCCTTCTCTTGGTTCTTAGAATGTTACAAGGCCTCAGGACCTTTGCATTTGCTGCTCATTTTTCCTGAAGCACTCTTCTCCTTATTCTTTGAGTGACTTGTTTTCATCATTCATGTCTCAGATCAAATGCCACCTCCTCAGTGATACACCTGCTCTTGTCTACCTCATGAAAAAAGACATCTTTTGGTCACTCTTTATTGTATTCCTCTGTTTTATTCCTTCAGAGCATTTAACACTCTCTGAAGTGATCTTGTTTTATTGCCTGTTCTCCCTAGATAAAAAATGTATTCTCCATGAGAGCAGTGATTGGAGGACATGCTTGTAGTATCTAAAAGAGAGCCTAGCACAGGATCAGCACTTAACACATATATTTAATGAGTTCATTAAGGAAACCCACACTTCACTGTGGAGTTTTTATGTTTTTTAAATCAGGTGATATTTCAGGTATATGGAAAAGAATATACCATAGCAAATGCCTTTATGCCAATCAGCAAGCTTTATAATTCTTAATATTTTTCCATTTTTGTTTATTTGTTCAAAAATTTGATTTTTCTGAGGTTACACATTATAGTTTTATTTGATACCTTGGATACCTTTATGCCTCTTCTTGATTGATTTCTTTTCTTTCCTTCTCAGAGGTGACCACTGTTATAAAATCACTCTTTGCAGGGCAAGGGATTATCTATATCATCTATATATCTCTATCTCTATATCTATCCCTAAGAATGTGTCCCTCAATTTCTGAAGTTTGCAATTATGTGAAGCTTAATTTCTCATGGCAGAAGAGGAATCATACCCTGATTCAAGAGTTCCTGTGGTGAATAGACATAAGACTGTGCCTCTTTACTATTTTCCCTTCCTTAGAGCTAGTCTCTCATTTGGTGACTCCATAGTAATACCCTGTCCTTCAGATACCCCTTTTAGAGCTGGGAAGTTCCTAACTACCAGCATAAAACTAGTACCGATCACTCCATTTACTCTTGGAACCAGGGGAAAGCAAAATCAGAGAGAATCTGGGCCTATACTTTAGTGCACTAGGCAGGTTTGGGTAAGTCACTTAACCCCTCTCAGCCTAACTAAGAGATAGTTTCTGTCATCTCTTAAATTTAGATGGTGACTCTTACCATCCATAACTATTGAAAATATTCATTCTTACGTGTAGGTCATCAATTAATGCACCATAGCCTCCTCCCTTTGTATGTCTGTGCCTCTAACTGTTGCAACAAATTATAAGTGCCTTGTTATTTAGATTCTTTGAGTTTATAAAAATGAACCATTATCCCAAAACCCTCAGGAAGGGGCATGGGTAAAACTCAGTGGGTGAGCAACTGCTTCCCATGTATGAGGTCCCGGGTTCAATCCCCAGTACCTCCTAAGAAAAAAAACCCTCAGGAAATTTTAAGCTGTTCAGAGTCAGGCAGATACCAGACCATGTCTTTGGCAAACACTGTCACCTCTCTAGTCCCTCCCTGCTTTGTACTTGCCAGTTTGTTTCAGGAGAGCAATGTGCCCAGGCTCAACCAATGAATCATGATTGAACTGACCTATTCTTGACAATTGTGTTACTCTTTGCCAGATACTAGATTTTCCACCTTCCCTTGCAGCTAAGTATAACTCTAAAACCCAGTTTGTACAAATCAGACATAAAATCTGAGGGGCAGTGGGGAGTGGGTGCTTCTGAGATAGTGGAATCTGGGTCTTTGGTGACCTCATGAACAGCTGAAACACCCCTCTACTACTATAAGCCCATATTTATCAAAGCCATTGCAATTTTGTTTTACTTGCAACTAAATGCATTCTTACCTGAATAAAGGCTTAGAGATTGTCCCCCAGAGTACCTGCCTATATTAGTTTTGCTGCTGTAATAAAATCAACACCACAAATTTAGTGGCTTAAATAATATAAATTGATTGTTTTAGAGTTCTGGAGGGCAGAAATCTAAAATAGGTCTCAATGGGCCAAAATCAGGTGTTAGCAGGGCTGTATTCCTTCTGGAGGATTAGGGTAGAATCTGTTCCCTTGCCTTTTCCAGCTTCTAGAGGCCACATTCCTTGACACCTGCCCCCTTCTTCCATCTTTAAAACCAGCAATTGCATCTTCTGTAGTCACATCTTCCTCTATATTCAGCCTCTTAAGAACCCTTGTGACTACATTGGTCACCTAGATAATCCAGGATAGGCTCCCCATTTCAAGGTCAGCTGATTAGCGACCTTAATTCCATCTGCAACCATAAATTTCTTTTGCCAAGTAACCTAACATATTCACAGGTTTCAGGGATTAGGATGTGGGCATCTTTGGAGGGGAGCATTATTCTATCTACCACAGTGCCCAATATGGTGCTCTGCTATTAAACAACAATAAAAGCAGCAACAATTAAACTGAATCCTTGTGTGGTATTGCAGCATAGTGGGAGAACAGTTCATCTGGGTGTTCCAAGGCTTGAGTCCTGTTTATCTCTACCACTAACTTGGGCCATCTACTCTCCAGCTCTGGGTTTCATTTTCCTCATATCTTCAAGAAAAGAATGGCCTTAAACCAATAATTTTCCATTTTTTATTTTTAGCAGTAAATCCCTTTTAAATAGAAAAATATAGAGCCTTCATGGCTTAAGTGATAGTGGATAAGAGAACATGGAGCAGAGCCAAAGTTGTCTGGTCATTCTTGTTGAGGCTATCCTATATAAGCCAATAGTCATCTCTCTCCCAAATAAATGAATGAGCCCAACCAAGATCACAATGCCTGTTGACTTCAGATACTTATTATTGTGCACCACTGAGCTTTTGTGATGATTTGTTGCTCAACATTATTGTGGCAGTAGATAATTGATACAGAGTAATGATAGGAGTGAGGTAACCAGTAACACTGATGCTCTTCTTTGGGACTCAGTTTGAATACCCTGTGCTCAATGATGTTTGAGCTCATTCCACTTTTGATCTTCTTTGACCACCTATGATACTATTATGAGTTTATACTGTGTACTGTTTTAAAGGTCATGTTTAAGAGCCCAGTTTTTGGAGCCAGACATATTTAGGCTAGAATCATGGCTCCACCATTTACTGACTATAAGCTGTGTGCAAGTGATTCAACCTCACTGAGTTGAATGGAGGAAAATAATATCCAAGTCACGGACCTATTATGACTAAATAAGATAGTGAACCAGTACTTAGCTTAGTTCCTCTCTACCCATACCCCATGCTATAGACTGAAGAGCACATATATCACTTAGGACAGTAACACATTGAAGATGGCTTTTTTCCTGTCTTTGACACACCGTAATTATGCTTCAAATATCCATTAACTGACCGAGAGAGAGAGAGAGAGAGAGAGAGAGAGAGAGAGAGAGAGAGAGAGAGAGAGAGCGCGAGAGCGTGATTTGCTCAGAATCACACATCTTCAAATTGTAAATTCACCTCTCTTTAGGCAGTCCTGGTGATTTCCACTATATGGTTTGACTTTTCTTGATTTTCAACCAAAACATTGTCTTGAGCTGCTAGCAGGTGGATGTCTTTGAAATAAAACTGAAGCTATTTCACTTTATCTTTCTTGACCAGGAGAATTGCCTCCCTTTAAGTCTCAGCAGTCAAAACTCTGCTAAGGAAGGAACATGAGCTTTGGACAGATGGCCACTGGGTGGCAGTGGTGCACACCCATAGCCTGTTCTGTGAGCCAGCAATTGGCTCAGGATAATGGTAACCTTGTACACCATTATGCTTCTCATCCATATCAAATCGTTCACAAAGAGCAAGGCTCTGGTGTTTTGATGCAGAATATTAATAACATAGGTGGATGAGAAACTTGAGAACTGAAAATGCTGCCTTAGCTTTAAGCTCCAGGTGTGAGACAGACTGATTCCAAGGCTCCCACCACCACAGGAACAACCAAGATTAACTGTTCTGGGCCATTTGTGGATCACTTACTTGCTCTGGCTTGTGAATCCTTTTTATTTTGAAAAAAAAAAAAAAAGTAGCCAAGCAGAAACACTAGGTTTTTCCCTTTGAGGAGGTGTCTCCCTTCCCTTCATTGAGCACATTTAGACCTGTCATTCTTTGCCATAGATAGCTGGTGCCTGCACACTTTATGTGGGGTTATACATGCATAGGGGCTTGTCAAATGCTTTCCTCTCACCCCTATCATTACCTCACAGGTGTAGCTTTCCTATCTATCCTGTCTCTGAGGGGTGGCACAGAGCTGGCTCAACCTTTTCAACGAAAACCTAACTGCTTTGTGCTTGTCATTTAAGGCTGTCCCTCCTGAATAACAGGTCTTAGCAACAATATAAGATTCTTTTCCAATTGGTCAATATTTGGGAATGTTTGGTTTGGTAAATTTTAAGTTAGTGTAACTCAGTATTTCAGACCATTCTACAAATAGTAGTTTCTTTGGGGATGCTTTGTGTGCTATGAAAAAAAGAAGGCCATTGTCAAATACATTATGTTGACAGTAGTAGGTGATTTTGTTGTTTTTGCACATCTCAAAAGTATTAACTTGCTCTTATGCAATGGAAATTCTTAAGAAGGAGGTATAGTATAAATGCCCACAGAACTACTATAACTACCCCCATCTTTATTTTTCTTAGAAAACTTAGTAATATTTCCCAGGACACTGTCATTCCTCTACGAGTGGTGTAAGAAATGCTGGTTTAACCTATTTATTTTCAGAATTGTTAGTTTTCTAAACAATCAAGAGCAGCATTTGCCCTATTCTTAAGCCTATTCTTCTTAATATTTTTGCCAAATGCTTGAAGGAAGACAATATAAAATCAAGCTAATAAATTTTACAAGAGATGGACCTGGGTACATACTTAATCATAAGGGCTCTTCAAGTCTCTTCAAGCTAGAATAAAATACTAAAGCTAACAAGAAAAAAT
>JAQZBX010010210.1:14382-44760 GCA_029593785.1 Cabassous unicinctus | reverse complement strand
GCTATGTTTCAATATTTTGCATCAATTGTAACAAATGTACTATCCACACATAAAATGTTATTGATGGGGAAAAGGGGTAAGGGGGAGGATGTTGGGTATATGGGAATCCCCTGTATTCTGTATGTGACTCTACTGTGACCTAAAACTTCTTTGAAGAAAAAATGAAAAAAAAAAAAAAAAGTAAGACACTGGGGGAATAAATGGAAAAAAAAGCCACTGTACATATAGAACAACAGTCTTACAGTGATGAAAGGCAAAATGTAAAAAAAAAAAAAAAAGTTTTTTTTTCTGCAAATATTTTTTCATTATGTTTTAATATTCCAATTTAAAAAAACATTATTCTATTTTTACTTTTTATTAATTTTTTCTATATTTTACTTCTTATATATAAAACTATCATTACTATTTCTTTTTCTTATTAATTGTATGTGGCTAATTTATTGGCTTCATTTTTGAAGAAGTTTTAGATCACAGAAGGGTTACAACTGTGACAGGGGAGGATCACCGGTGCAGAGTGTCAGTGGGGGAGGATACATGGGAGGAAGCTCACCTGGGTATACATATAAGACATAAATGTGTTCAAATGTTCATGGGGCATTGTCACAGTGGGTGGAGATTCACACAATAACCAAAAAATATCCAATTCCCATCTGGGGGAGCTCTGCCACATTCTCTAATGGACCAACAAGAATGCCCCAAGTATAGAGACAATGACTTTTGAAGGAGAATGGTTCATTGAAAGACCCTTGATATTGATGACTATGCTTTTGATCCTTTGCTCTTGAAATTGAAACTTAGCCTCGTGACATAGGGTGCCTAAGAATTACCTATGGGGAGCCTCCTTGTTGCACAAATGTGACCTCTATCTAAGCCAAACTCAGCATATAAAAGCAATAACGTCCCCCCAGTGTGAGGCATAACTTCTGGGGATGAGCCTCCCTGGCACCAAGCGATTGCTACCAATTACAAACAAGCAATGCATCTGGAAAAAAAAAATCTTGACCAAAAGGGGGAAAAGCTAAAGACAAATGAGTCTGTATGGCAAAGAGAATTCAAAGTGAGTCAGGAGGCCATCGCAGAGGTAGCGTTTATGCACCTCTCAACAGGATCTCATTGACAGCCAAAGTAGATACTACCCCAAATAGCAAAGCTTCTCAGGGATATGGAGACATCCAGACACTAGCATCAGGGCAGGCAACTCAGGAATTTGGCCCCATGCCATTGGGCCCTAATCTGGTGTTTATGCTCCCCAGTGTGACTGAGCTAGACTTAGCAGTGGTTTCCCTATGCATGACATTTCTGTCCTTCTATTTGAACCTATAATTAGTACTAGAGTTGGTAGATGTACATCCAAGAGATTTAAATCTTTGGGCTGTCCATGTGCCAGCTGAGCCCTGAATCTCAATGGAGTTGCAGCACCTACTCTTCAGTTCAATGGACTCACCCAGGACAACTAACAGGGAGGAGATGATGGACAAACAACATACCAAGGTACCGAGAGTGCCTACAACTGCAAGCAATAGAGTCCCATCTATCAGATATATGGGATTGAAGCCCCACCTCAATTAATGGTGGAGTGAGCATCACCATCCCAGAGTCCTCAGGATTGGGAAATGAACTATGGATTAAAATAAACTTACTAGTATTCTACTATAGACTACTTGTGATTCTAGCAATGGTAGAAATACCATTGTTGTGGAGGCAATAACCCATGGATGTTCTGGGGTTAGGGAGTGGGAAAAACAGGTGTAATGGGGGCCATTTTTGGGACTTGGGAATCACCTGAATGATATTACAATGACAGACACAAGCCATTATATATCTGGCCATAACCTAAAAAGTCAAATGGGAGAGAGTGTAAACTACAATGTAAACTATAATCCGTGCTTAGTGGCAATGCTCCAAAATGTGTTTCTCAATTGCAATGAATGTACCACACTGATGAAAGATGTTGCTAATGTGGGAAAATGTGGGAGTTGTGGGAAGCAAGGCATATGAAAATCCCCTATATATTCTCTGTAGCATTTATGTAATTGAAGTATCTTTTAAACAATAAAAAAGTGTAAAAAGTACAAGAAAAGAGAAGAAAAGAAAAAGAGAAAACAAAATTATACACATATATGTGTGTAAATACATATATGCACATCTATAGATATATGTTATAATTCCAATTTTGACAATTATGCATAGTTATGCATAGAAAAGAAAGATATCTTAATATCACTGATTAACTCTGGGTGGTGAAATAATGAAGGATTTTGTTTTCTTCTTTAAATTTTCCCTTATTTTTAATCTTTTTCTAAGATCAGAAAAAATATCAATAAACAAGATACCACACAAAAAAAAAAGAATTTCAGTGTCATGAAAGAAAAAATTACAGATAAAAACTGGAATAGTATTGAATTAAAGGAGAATTTAAAAGGCATGATAACTAAATATAACTCATGATCCTTGTTTGGGTTCTACATGAAAGAGAGAGAGAGAGAGGCCAGGAATCAAGAAAGAAGAGAGATCATTGATTAGGAAAGAATAGTCTCTTCAATAAATGGTCTGGGAGAACTGTTTAGCCATATGCAAAAGAATGAAGGCCAACCCCTACATCATACTGTATACAAAAATCAATCCAAAAATGGATCAAAGACCTAAATATAATAGCCAAAACTATCAAACTCCTAGAAGAAAACATAGGGAAGCAACTTCAGGAGCTTGTATTAGGCAGTAATTTCTTTGACTACACCAAAAGCATGAGCAAAAAGGAAAAAAAAATGGGACTTTATCAAAATTAAAACGTTTTGTGCACGAAAGGACTTCATCATGGAAGTGAAAAGACAACCAACAGAACAGGAGAAAATATTTGGGATTCACATATCTGATAAAGGTTTAATATCCAGAATATATAAACAACACTTACAACTCAACAACAAAAAGAAAAACAACTCAATTAAAATATGGGAAAAGGATTTGAATAGTATTTTGCCAGAGAAGATATACAGATAGCCAATAAATACATGAAAATATGCTTGACATCATTAACCATTAGGAAAATGCAAATCAAAACCACAATGAGATATCACTTCACACCTACTAGTATCACTACTCTTTTTTGTTAAAAAGGAAAATAACAAGTGTTGGGGAAGAATTGGAGAAATAGGAACACTTGTACATTGTTAGTGGGAATGTAAAATGGTGCTGCCACTGTGGAAAACATTTTGATGGTTCCTCAGAAAGTTAAGTATAGAATTACTGGCAATCCCACTTCTAGGTTTATACCCCAAAGATTTGAAAACAGAGAGTCGAACAGATATTTGCCTACTGATGTTCATAGTGGCATTATTCACAATTGCCAAAAGATGGAAGCAACCCAAGTGTCCATCAAGAGATGAATAGATAAAAACAATGTGGTATATACTTACAATGGAATATAAATGAATAAAGTTTTGATACATGAGGCAACATGTATGAATCTTGAAGATATCATTTTGAATGGAATTAGCCAGAAATAAAATAAAAGGTCAAAACCTCTCTTTATCTCTGATTTTTGTCATTCTAAATAGTAGGTGTCTCTGGGTAGGTCTCTTCAGATTTATTCTGTTTGGGGTGCTTTCTCCTTATTGGAATTGATATTTATGTCTTTCATAAGGGTTGTGAAGTTTTTGGCCATTACTTTCTCAAAAATTCTTTCTGTCCTTTTCCATTCTCTATTCCTTCTGGGACACTGATATGAATGTTTGTGCATTTCACATTGTCATTCAGTTCCCTAAGACTCTGTTTCATTTTTTCAATTCTCTTCTCTGTCTGTTCTCCTGTCTTTTCCAGTTCAGATGTTCTGTCTTAGAAATCACTAATTCTGTCTTTGAGCAATTCAAATCTGCTCTTATGTGCCTCTAATGAATTTTTAATCTCATCTATTGTGTCTTTCATTCCCATAAGGTCTGTTACTTTTCTTTGCAGGCTTTCAAATTGTTCTTTATGCTCACTCAGTGTCTTCTTAATATCCTTTATTTCTTTAGTCATATTTTCTTTAAATTCTTTGAAGTGATTTTGGAGAGTTGTGTGATTATCACTGATTAATTTTCTTTAATCCTGTATCTCTTCAGGATATTTGGATAATTCCTTTGGCTGGACCATCTCTTCCTGTTTCCTGGTATAGCTTATAATTTTTTGCTGATGTCTAAGCATCTAAATTGGTGAATTTACTCTGATGACTGATTTCTCTCTCTTGCCTATTGTTTTTTTTTTTTTTTTCACAGCTCTTCTTTGATATTTGGTTCAACTTATTCTAAGTCTTAAAAATTACCTGGCTTAACTTATCAAAATCTGGCCAGGGACGCACTAGTGGCACACAGATTTTCTCCTAGGGGTACAGAGAGAACCGAGAACAGTTTTCACCCATGCAATTTCCAGGTAGACCAAAAGATGGCGCTCGTTGATGCACCTTTCCAAGGAGGTGTTTCAGTCTGGGCTTTCCTGTGTTCCTGTGTTGAATCTCCAGAGCAAAGATTCAAAGCAGGCTCTGCTGGCCAAATTCACTGAAGAAAAGCCCCCTGACTCCCCCTCCCTTTTTCCTTGAAACAGCTGACAGGGAGGAAGATGTTTGTTCCCCTCTCAGTCAGCTGCAGTGAGCCAGGGGTTTTACCACAGCTTAATATCTTGGCGGTGGGGGAGGGGAGCCCTTTCCAGCCACCATGGTGGATTGGTAACTCATGGTTATTGTTTCAGCTTCTTTGTCTCTCTGTCCCTCACTCTCCTTGGAGTTGTATAGCACTGTTCTGGTCTGCTGACCCCAAAGCAGGTCCCTCAGACAGCTTTTGGCTCTTTTTCTGTAGTTTTTGTGAGAGCATTGAGCTCTGCCTGTTAGTCTGATGCCATCTTCCCTTAATCTTCCTGGTAGATATCTATGTACCTTTGATGTTAACTTGGTAGCTAACAAAAGGAAGGGTTAGAGATTTATGCCTCATGTTATCTAAAAAGAAAATGTCAGAGTATATGCAAGTGTGGAGAGATAGAATTTAGAGTGCAGGTTGCAGAGGTGGGGGGAAGGGAGGAAGAATGGGTTGGTAATCCATAATGGTTATATGTTTCTGTTTGGTTAGATGGGAGAGTTTTAGTAACGAAAGGTGTTGATGGTATTGAAACATGTAAATATGAGTAATCACCTTGTATGGTATGCTTGAGAATGGTTGCTTTGGCAAAGTTTATGTTGTATATATGTTCCCACAATTAAAAAGGAAGAATAAGAAACTAAAGAGACAATGACAACAAATGAAATACATGATCCTGGGTGGGATATAATAATGAAGGAGAAAAGACACAAAAGAATATTTTGGGGGCATATGAAAAATTGGAATATAGACTATAGGATTTATATCAATGATAAATTTCCTTAACTAGTTAATTGTACTGCCCTTAAGGTGATTACATAAGTGAAAATCCTTGTTCATAGGAAATATACATGGCAGTATTAAGAATTCAATGAGCATGTTGTATGCAACCTACACTCAATTATTCAGAAAATGTATTGATAGACAGACAGACAATATAGACGGATAGATAGAATGATATGGTGAATGTGCAAAATGTTAAAATTGCTGAATCTGAATATTTGGAGGGACAGAGGTATGTTGAATTATCTGTATTGAGCTTGTGTTAGTTTTGTAACTGTCCTGTAAGTCTGAACTTATTTCTAAATAAAAAGTTAAAAAAGAAAACTCTAAAGGAAATTACAGAGCACCTGGAAAAATAAGAATATAAACTGTACATTATATAATATTGCTATATTTTCTGAATGTGACAATTCTGTTGCTGTTATGTAGGAGAATATTTTTGTCCTTAGGAAATATATGCCAAAGAATTTAGGGGTGAATTGTCATGATGCCTACAACTAGCATTCAAATGATCCAGTGAATCACATGTATATGGGGGTGTGTGTAAGACATATCTAAATAAACATGATTTTGTTTAATTGGATGAGTCCAATTTTGGGAGGCCCTGTAGCTCTGTTTGTTTGTTTTTTATTGTTACTGTGGATTCTCATTCGTACCATCTTTTCTCTGAATGTGCCAGGTTATATTATATTTGAAAAAAAAGTTCTTTGTAGAAATAATTTGAGACCTGGGGTGATGCTATCTTCTTCCAGAGAGGATTTCCATTTGCCTTATACAAACCCCTGTGGACACATGCAATTCTGGATCACCTTAATACAATTTTAGGAACTGAGATTTTTCTGGGTCACTTAAGTGACTAGAGGTTGGGCATCAGTCTACAGGAGGACTGCTTTATTTCTACTTTAATGTTACTTCCAGGGGACATCCTCATAGGGTCCCAAAACAAAGTGCTGCAGATTTATCAGAGCCTCTATTTTTAGTGGGCCCTGAACTCCAATTTTTACTCCATAGTCCCTAAGAGGCTGTCAATAACATGCTCACCTTCTCTACCTCTGAACTGGTAAATGCCTCTGGAAAAAAGAAGTGCAGAAAACCAGGTTCACTTCTCTGGTCTTTCTTCTCCTAGATCTTGTCCTTGGTATTTTCCACTCCATGGTTAGTTCCACCAGTGACTTCAAATAAGTGTTTTTTTAAACATATTTTGCTTTGCATTTCTGATTATCCCCGGGGGAGGATGGTAGGACTGGTCTGAATTACCTTGATAGCTATTATCAGAGATAGAAGGTTCACTGACTGTATAAAAAGCAAAAATAATAGTGACTAATGTAGGTTCTCTAAGCATATCATAAAACTAAAATGCTGTCCAACACTGTTTATGTAAGACATGAAGTAAGTGCTTTAAATCAAAATGTTCTATTGTACCTAGGAGCTAGTAAGTCAAATATGTTTGTTAAAATGTTAAGGGTAACCTCTTAAAGAATATGAATAAATATATAACTTTTAAATTAGGAGAGGGAGAATGTGAAATTTTTAAAATCTTATCAATGTAATAGAGGAACAAAAGGAAAAAAAGAATTGAAAACTTATGATTATAGAAAGCACATAACAAGATGGTACAGAGGAATCCAAATTTACTTGTAATTATAAAAAATGTAAATGAACTGAACTCATCAATTAAATAAAACAAAAATTGTCAGGTTGGGAAGAATTCAAATGTGTGCTATTTATCAGAGACTTATTGAAAACATGAGGAGAAAGTAAGGTTAAAATAAAAGAATGAAACTTATAGGCTAAGCGAAAACTAAACAAAAGAAAACTAATACCATATATATAGTTTTACTAATACCATACAAAATATATATTTTTATTTAAAGCTTTAATAAGTTTAAGGATTGTCATATGTAATGATAAAATAACAATTTTTTAGGAAGATATAAATATTCTAAGCTTGTATCTAAAGTATATAAAGCAAAAGTTTTCAGCATTACAAGGAGAAAGAGATGATTCTTTAACCATAGTGGAAAATATTTACACATTTCTCCTAACACAATCAACATGCAAACAGCATGTAGAGATTGCACATTCACTTAAAGCATATCTACAACATTTAATAAAATTGACCGTATGCTAGGCAAGCCTCCACAAATATAAACAATCACTCTCATACAGAGCAGGTTATCTCAACAGATTTCAATTATGTTGGCAATCAATAACAAAAATGTGACTAAAATACCCTGTACTTTTGAAAATGAAAAGTAAAACTTCTAACTAGCTCATGGGTCAAAATAAGTGGTCATAATGGAAATCAGAATGGCATGTGTAGTATTATGTCATTTAAAAATTGTTTACATCTACTATAAACATGTATGCTTAAAGGGATGTCTTAAGGAATATTCACAGAAATGTCAACTCCAGGTATCTCAGGGTAGTGAGATTTCAAGAGATTTTTTTTTTTTCTCTTCTGAAGACTTTCTTTTTCGTTTATGCTCTGCAATGAATATGATTCATTTAACAAAAACAAACTAGTGTTTCAAATTGTTATAGAGAGAAAGATTGTTTTTTATATATAGATTATTAATTATGAAAAATGATTTGAAAACTAAGAAGACAGGTTATTGAGACAATAGCCAGAAGAGAGAGAGAGAGCTGCCAGAACATACATGAAGTTAGCAAAAACAAACAAACAAAAAATGAACAGTGACTTGGCTGAAATGCCTCTGAGTATCATGATCTGTTGTTGATTTAATTCAAATATACTGGTGAGCATCTGATAGTTTTATCCCTACTCAACTCTTATCCAACAGCAAAACTTCATGTAGAAAATCCATATGTCTCCTTTAAGACAATTATTATTTCTGTCCCAACTCCAGCATTAGAAAAGATTTTTTAAAAATTATATGAATTATTACTATTGCTCCTGAAATTAGACACCATCCACATGTAGAGGGATCTAGAAAAAAATGAATCCTAAGAGTTTTGTCAAAGGGTCATTAAATTTATAGCTATGTCCAGCTCTTCTTGATGAACAGAGAAAATATCTTCCTCCTACATTTCTGATTATGTGTAGATGCTGCAGTGATTCGTAATATTAAAATTCACTTAAAACACATTGTTGAATGCATAATAACATTTGCTATTATATGTCCTTCCAATCAAGAGACTGTAAAAGCACAACTATTTTCATATAGATTTTAACTGTATTTTGATTTTGAAAGGATCCTCATATTTAAAATTACTGACCTAGGCAAGAATTACTACTAAGAAGTTAGAGTAACTGACCAAATTTTCAATTACTTACCTCATCAGTCAGAAAAGTGTAATTGTTAGAGGAATGAAACCACAAATGGGTGGGTTGGGGGGACTTCATCTTGTATCTGGGACATACTAAGTGCTTTCAGACAACAATGGCTGGATGAAGGTTCCTTGTTCCTTCAACCTTCCTGGGAGGGATCTCTTTGGTGAGATGGAGAGACGGGGTAAAAACCTTGCTAGTAAAATAATGTAAGGACGTTCTGAAGAAGACAAAATCAACATGCGCGATTCCTGTTTTTTCTGCCATGGAGATATCCCAAGCTATAGTTGCTAATGGCCCTATCAGTGATATACTAGATCAGGAAGTCCTGGCGCTGCCCCTCGGAACTGAGTATTCTGGTGGTGATAATGGTAGCGGGTGGGGAGAAGAAAGTGCTCACCAAGACTGGAGAGGGAAAAAGGCTAGGAAGGAACAGACACTCATAAATACCCAGCTGAGAATGAATTTAATGAACTAAGTGATGATTTGATTGAAGAAGTAAAGAATTGTTTGTACTAACCACTGAACGTTAAGCTTTTATCATGACCTAGTAGAAATGTGGTAAAGTAGTATTTTCAAAATGTTATCCTCTGCTCTTCCTTTCTTTTAAGCAGATAATAGTCTATGCATATTGCCATACAAAAGAAATGCAGAACAAAAAGCACATGAAGTTTTAAGTCTCTTTCTGGATTATATGTTCAAAATCAATGGGCTTTAAGGTAACATGGATAAAATTATTTGTAATAAATATCTTGAGCTAGAGAAGCAAAAGTTTAAGGAAAGTGGGTCTTCCCTTGGAGATTTAAAGAAATAATTTCCCAGTTAATGATATACAGGGAAACTACTGAGATAAGAGACCTGAGTGGATCTTAAAGAGATGTACAGTATTAGCCATTAGTGCCATTGATTCCATTGAACTGGATAATCCCACCCTTACTTTAGGAAACATCGTAGAATTGCATTTTCCAGCATTCTTGAAATTGGATGTGGCCATATGTCTTACCTTGACAAATGCAATATGAGTAGGAGTCACATATGTAACTTAAATACCCAACTGTGATTTGCTACCTTCCTTCCCACTGTGGTGGTTTTTGTGGAAGCCTGTGTTGAGATGCGGCCTCCAGCAGCCTGAGTGAGTACAACTAGTAGAGCTTCTCTACCAATCTGAATTGGTCACAACACGATTGAGATATTGGCTTCTACTGGGCAAAGCCATTGTGGTTTGGGAGTTGTGTGTGAGTTTAGTCTCAGTGGGCCTTAAAAATACAGTCCAGATGTGACTATCACATATCCAGGTGTGGTGGTATTCAGACCCTGGGGTTGGATTTCCTGAGCTTGAATCCTGGACAAGTTATTTACCTTTGTTATTTACCTTTCTGTACCTCAGTTTCTTCGTATGTAAAATAAGAGTAGTAATAATAATGATACTGCACAACATTGTTGAGGATTAAAAGTCAATACTTGTAGTGCTAAGAACATTTTTTTGGCACATAGGAAACATTACATAAATGTAAGTGATTCCTCTCTCTCTCTCTCTTCTTCTTCTTCTCATGTCAGTCCTTTCTTAAGAGATAATCCCTGACAAGGAAGTGAATTAAACATTAGCCCACAAAGATTTAAAATATTAATTTAATTTATTTGAAGTTTTTTTCTTCATGAATTCAATCAATTTTTATTGATTAAAAAATTTGCATAGGCATACTATAACCGAACAAAAGGCACATATATTTTGATGAAATGTGACCACACATAAGCCCTATAAGAACCTTGTGAATCTTATGCTCTCTAGTTGCTCTAATCAAGCAAGATGCCACTTAAGAGGAAGCAGTTGTATTAGGATTCTTTGTTACTACCAACAGATGCTGGTAATCTTAGGCGTAACATAAAATTTTCTGCAGGCTATAAGGAGCTCACATAAATTAATGGAAGCTTAAAGGTCCATTCTTGGAATACAGGCTGTTTTAGTTTTCTAGGTTGCTCAAAGCAGATACCATGAAATGGGTTAACTTAAACCATGGGAATTTATTAGCTCAGAGTTTGAAGCCAAGAAAATGTCCAAATCAAGGTATCATCAGGAGGTACTTTCTTCTTGAGGACCGGCTGCCAGTGATTCTGGGTTCATCTGGCACATGGCAAGGCACATGGTGACGTCTCCTGGTCTCTCCCTTCTCTTTCACATTTCTTCAATTTCAGCTTCTTGCTTCTGTGGCTTTCTCTCTCTCTCTCTCTCTGCAGTCATTCCATTTCCAAAGGACTATAGTAATAGGATTAAGACCCATCCTGATTGAGATGGGACACACCTCATCAAAATGTCCTATTTAGAATAGGCTCACACCCATAGGAATGGATTCGATTTAAGAACATGTTTTTCCAGAGTCCATACAGCTTTAATCCATCACATAGGCATAAACCTGTGGCCTTCCAAATGGCTCTACAGCAAGAATTACAGAAATATTCATATCAAAGAATGAGTCAGACTTACCCACCACTCTCATAAATATGACCCCAAGCATTCCCACATCTTTTTCTGTATTAAATATTTTATCTTGAAATGATTTCAAACTTACAGGACAGTTGCAAAAATAATACAAAATCGGTTCTCTCTGCCTAGAGGGGCCTGCACCAAGTCTTGGTGTGTATTTCTGTCTTTGTCTCCCATTTCTCAGCAAGCTCTGTTCTTTCCCCCATTTCCCAAATAAATTCTTTTTCTGGCCTAAATTAAAAATAATAATACTAATAATACAAAACCCTATTCAGAGAACTCCAACCTAACAACCTCCCCTGTCCAGATACCCAGAATCAACAATTTTAACATTTCACATTTGCCAAGTCTATTTTTCTATCATTTGAAGTTTTTTAAAGCATCAATAGGGAGCCTTAATGAGACTATGAGAATACTTTCTCCTATCCTAACTGCCTAATTACATTTTATCTGTGCTCCTGTGAGGCAACTAGGTAACACTGCTCAACTTCTAAATAACGAATTTCATGCAAGAATTCCCCTTCCCCAGTCCTGGTATTTCCTACCCCAAAGAACCAGGAAGAGACTAACTTGTGAGCTTGGTTTCATTTTCTCAACCCTAGGAAATCTAGAAACCAACCTAAGCTATCTGGGTGAACTCTGCAGATTTTAAAGCAAGCTTTTAATATTCACTTGATTTTAAAGCCAAAACCCTCCTTGAAACATTAACCATGGGGCATCACTTCTGCTTTTCTGCGTGGCTGCTCTCTGAACACCTCTGAAGCTGCTGTTAGAGTTAGTTGGAAACTATTTCCAAAGATTTGGTTTCTGTGCTGGACCAGAAAGCCTTAGAAGCCCAAGAAAACCCACAAAGGATTGCCAGTGTCAAGACTGAGGAGAACCAAGCTTTGAAATACAGGAAAGGATAAAAATCAAAGCCTCTGTAGGTATGTCATTCCCATCTAGATAAAAATACCAACCCAGTGGACAATAAAGGCAGGGTTTAAAAAGCTGCTGCCCATGGGGTGGAAAAGTGTGAGGAGGGTGCTGGTAAGAAAAAGGAGGATTAAAATCCTTCCTGGTACATTTAACCTAAAACCTGCTTTTAATTATAGTACTACCATAAAAGTTCTTCTGAGTCTTTGGAGGTGACTAAAAGAAACACAGTGACAAGAGTGAAGAGGGAGGCATTTTATAGGATCCTGGATATTTTTCTCTCAAATTGCCCAACTATAAATTGCAAATTTCATCTGCATGGCTAATCAAAATATTTCAAATTCAGTTTATCCTCTAGGAAGCTGAAAGGAGATTCAACCAGAAATAAGGTCATTGATAAAAAAGTGATACAGGGTTTATTATATTCTTAAGGATGTTTGCCAGGGATATTTATAAGAGAAATATATATTTTTGGAAAGAAAAGCAGGTTGTGAATTGATGGCAATTTTTTCTGGTTCCAGGTCTTTATTAAGCCAAAAATCATTGCAGCCACACAGAGAAATCTGAGTCCCAGCTTTAACTTCTTATCACATAAAAATGCACCAATCACAGTATTCCACAGAAAGACCTGGAGATTTTAATGCCTTTAGTTCTGTGATCTGATTTACATGGGGCATTGTACATAAATATGCAGTGCCCCGCTTCCTTGATGAAAATAGGCTTTCCTATTTTATAGGCCTGCATACATTGTGCTGAACTTCTCCACATGGGACAAAATTTATATTGAAAGCTGATCCAAGGAAAATTGACTTGAAGGTATTTCTCCATCAGTAGCAGAAGTGCTGGCTTTAATCATCATTGCTGGTAACTGAGCTGAGTTGGTAAAATCATAAGCCAGCAATACATTAATGACAAAAATATGACCACTTTTTATTAAAAATCAATCAATTTATGGAATTATAAATTGCACACAATGCTGTATTTTATCAAGTCTTTCTATATAGAATTTTTCTATTTACCTTCACCAGGGAATGTCATAGTTCAAAGTATCTTCACAAACATACTTTAGTAGCCTACCTACAATCTTTTCCAGTCTTAGTCTTGCTTTTGAAATATAAGCATGTTAAATGGACAGGCATCCCTTGTTCATGGAATGGAAGAGCTAATATTGTTAACATGTCAATATTACCCAAGGGATCTACAGATTCGATGCAATCACTATCAAAAGTACAGCAGCCTTCCTTGAAGAAATGGAAAACATAATCTTCAAATTCATATGAACTGCAAAGGACCCTGAATAGCCAAAATAATTTTGGAAACGAAGAACAAAATTGGAGGACTCACAATTCCTGATTTTAATTTGTACTATAAAGCTACAGTAATTAAAACATTGTGATAATGAGGTCCCTCCCTGTTCAAGGTGGTGGAATGAGATGTTTGAGGGTTCTTTCCCCCATAGAAACTGAATAACCAGCAACAACTAGCAGAAACATTTTTCTCAAAGCTCCAGAAATAATTAAAGGACTGCAGGAACAGGGTGAGCACTGAATCGAGAAAAAGGTTACTTAAATGTGGTAGGATCTCGTGGCACCCTGACTAGCCACTAACCCTCACTGACTCAGGGTGGAGCTTTCTGAGCTCTCACTTTGTATCACTTGTCATAGTTCCAGAGGGAGCAGAGCAACCCTTGTGCCCATACTGGCAGCCTGTATGTCTGGCCCAATCTGTGTGGTGGTGGCCTGAGGGACTTGCTACCCCAGAACTTGACAATGTGTAGATGGCAGCCCGTGGAACTCTCTGACAAAACGCTGCTGGAGGTGAGTGATTGCTGACTGTAGGGCAGACAGCATTACCCAAGACCATAAGAAAACTGTTTCCTAGGGAAACTGTGTAAAAAAGGGAATTCCTAGGTCCACATGCACATACCCAAGTCAAGAGGCATACTTAGAAAAGATCAGGGAGGCTCCTATGCTTTAGCCTGGAGCTAGTCTCTAAATTCATTGTATGGCTAATTCCTGAAGAAGAGCATTTGCACAAGCAAATATGCAGTGATTGGAAAAGGTATATTCTTTTTTCCTTCTTTATTTATTTTTTTTATTAGCTCCTGGCAATTAGGGAAAGCTTTGTCACAATTATAGCTGAATACAAGCTTCAGGAGCAGTCCCTCAGAGTCTAAATTCCAGTGATAACACATTAAAATATCAAAAAGTCCTAGCTTCAACAAGAGGTTACAAAGCATACAAATAAACTGGAAGCAATGGCCCAGCATTAGAAACCATCAAAAGGAGGACCAGACCTGGGAAATATCAGACAAAGAATTTTTTAAAGTGGTACTAAATATTTTCAAAGAGCTAAGGGAAAACATGAACAAAGAACTAAAGGAAATCAGGAAAATGATAGATGAACACAAAGAGAATATCAATAGAGATATAGAAATTTTGAAAAAGAACCAAACAGAGCTGAAGACTGCAGTAACAAAAAATTAAAATTACCTAAAGGGATTCAACAGTATATTGGACCTGACAGAAGAAAGAATCAGATAACTTGAAGATAAGACTATTGAAATCATTGTCTGAGGAGCAGAAAAAGGAAATATGAAGAAAAGTGAACAGAGCCTGAAGAAGCTATGGGGCACCATCAAGCATACCAATATATGCTTTGTGGGAGTCCTAGAAGGAGATGAAAGAGAAAAGGGGGAAGAGAGAATATCCAAAGAAATGATGGCTTAAATCCTTCCAAATTTAGTGAAAGACATGAATATACAAATCCAAGTTGCTCAATGAAGTCCAAACAAGATAAACCCAAATAGACCCACAAAAAGATATAGTATAATCACATTTTCCAATGCCAAAGATAGAGAATTCTGAAAGCCCCAAGAGAGAAGCAACATGTCACATACAAGGGACCCTCAATAAGATTAAGAACAACTTTCTCATTGGAAACCATGGAGTTAAGACGGCAGTGGGAAGACATATTTAAAGTGCTGAAAGCAAAAATTGCCGCCCAAGAAATTTATATCCAGCAAAACAATATTTAAAAAATGAGGAAGAGATTAAGGCATTCCCAGATAAAAGCTGAGGGAGCTCATCACCACCATACTTGCGCTACAGAAGATGCTAAAGAGAATTCTGCAGATTGAAAGGAAAGGGCAATAGACAATAGGCTAAAGCCACATGAAGAAATAGAGATCTCCAGTGACAGTAAAAATGTGGGTAAATATAAATGCCAGTACTATTGTATTTTGGGGTTGTATTTACACTTTTACTTCCTATACAATCTAACAGGAAAATGTATAAAGTGTAATGATAAATCAGTAGTTTTGAACTCGTAATGTACAAATAAGTAATTTATGACAAGAACAACACAAAGGGAAATAAGAGTGTAGTTTATGCATACTATTGAACTTAAATTAGTTTCAAAGCAAATGAGATTGTTACAGATTTTGAATGCTACATTTCAGCCCCATGATAACTATAAAGAAAATATCAGAGAATATGCAAGTTTGTAGAGTGAGAAATTGGAGTATAGGTTGCCAGAGGCTGAAGGGTAGGGGGAATAGGTAGTTAATGCATAATGGATGTGGAGTTTCTGTTTGTGGATATGGAAACCTTTTAATACAGGAAGGTTGTGATGATGTTGCAATATTGTGAATATGATTAATCCTAGTGAATAGAATAGTCTCTTCAACAAATTGGTCAGGAAAACTAGATATCCATATGCAAAAGAATAAAGTTAGACCCTTACCTTATAACATATACAAAAATCATCTCAAAAGGGATCAAGAACCTAAATAGAAGACCTAAAATAATAAAACTTTTAGAAGATAGTATATGGGGAAAACTTCATGACCTGAAATTTGACAATGGATTTTTTAATGAGACAGCAAAAACACAAGCAACAAAAGAAAAAAAATTAAATAAATGGCATCTCATCAAAATTAAAAGTTTTTTGCATCAAAAGACTTCATCATGAAAGTAAAAAGACAACCTACAAAATGGAAGAAAATATTTGGAAAGCACATACCCAATATAGGTTTAATATCCAGAATATATAATGCTATCCTACAACTCAACAACAAAAAGACAAACAGCCCAATTAAAAAATGGGCAAAAGACTTGAACAGATATCTCTCCAAAGAAGATATACAAATGGCCAGAAAGCACGTGAAAAGATGCTCAACATTATTACCCATTTGGGAAATGAAAATCAAAACCCCAATGAGATACCACCTCACACCAACATGGATGGCTGGCACTGAAAAGACAAAAAGTAGCAAGTATTGGATAGGATGTGGAAATATTGAAACTCCAGTACATTGCTGTTGGGAATGTAAAATTGTGCCGCTAATGTGGAAAGCAATATGGCAACTCCTCAAATAGTTAGGTATAGGATTACCATATGACTTTGCAATCCCACTTGTAGGTATATACCCAAAGAGAGTGAAATAGGGTCTCAAACAGATACTTGTACACCAATGCTTATAGCAGCATCATTCACAATAGCCAAAAGGTAGAAACAAACTAAGTGCCCATCAACAAATGACTGGAAAAACAAAATGTGGTACATATAGATAATGCAATATTATTTAGCCACAAAAAAGACTGAAGTTATGAGGTATGCTGTGGCATGGAAGAACCTTGAAAATACTACACTCAGTGAAATAAGCAAGGCACATAAGGACAAATATTATATTATATCCCTTAAAAGAGATGACTAGAAATAACAAATTTGCAGAGATAGAAAGTAGATTAGAGGTTCCCAGGGGATGGGGAGAAGGGTGAAGAGGTAGAAAGACCTTGAAATACATACATACATATGTACATGCATGAATACATACATACATACACACATACATATGGGCAGGTTAAACATAGATTTTTAAGGGAGCCTAATCAGACCATATATGATTCCATTTTTTTCCCTTCATGTTTCACCTCAATTCTCATCATAACTCATTCAGGTAAGGTATTGGTCAAGTATTTGGTAAAAGTTTTATATCATAATTCCTTCCCTCCCTTCTTCCTTCCCTTCTTTCTTTCCTCTCTTCCTATTACATCTCTTCTTCCTTATCTACTTTTTTCTCTTCCAATGCGCTATTGGATAACCTTCAATATAAAAAAAATTCCAGCCTAAGAATTTTCCATTATTTGAAGTCTCAGGGCCAACTTGTGATCCAGCAGCAGTGATCTGGAGACTGTTAGACTAGATTTATTCATCAAAAAATATTTATTGACGTGAACCACAGGCAAGTCTCTGAGGTCAGCTGTGTTGGGGAAACCAATACCACATAGAGCACACCTCCTGGATCCAAAGAAATTATAGATGAGGAGGACATAAAAAACCAGGTAAGTAGTTGAAAATCCTTCTTCACTTTCTCTCTCCCTTATAAAGACTTACCTTTTCCCATCTACACTCACAAGTGAGAATTTAGGAACTTCATAATATTTCTTTTTTTTTGCTATTTGAAATGTCTTTGTTTCTATTATCTTTTAGCAAGTGTGAATTTATATTAAAATCACTCTGTTCTTAATGCAGTAGAGATCTAAAATATAATTTTCCTACACCATTCAGGGAGAAATGTTGAAAATTAGATCTGCGATTATATGAAAATACTGTTTGAGTGAAAACATCACTGTGGAGGACCAGTGTGCATGAATGTGACAGTCCTCATTTAGCCATAGTCGACCGAACCAGCTCTAAGGAGAGTCTATGTGGTGCAACCAGAGCAACAACTTAAGAATAAGTTGTATTTCATGCTTCTTTTACTGAATTGATTGAGTAAATATATAGTTTTTGTAAATCAGCTCCAGACTCCTAATGAGATTTGGTCACTTGGCCCTATCTCTAACTCCATATTACTCTGACTCCACTTCTGACTTCCCTTTTGTTATTTGAGGTTGTTGGTGTTTTTCATGGTGATCTGTACTGGTAAAGGAATTCAAAATATACTGATTGCAGTAAAACAGGTTTTCTATATCAACTGGATTTTCCAAAATAGTATACTTTCATCTGCTTAGAGACTCTACCTGTTCTAGGACGAAACCCTTCACCCTGGCTTTCAAGACTTCATCACAGCCATCTGAGGTATATATCTGGGGAGGGAGTTAGGCAATCAGCATTCATTCTTATTCCCTTTTCTGCTTTGTCCTGTGTGGCAAAGACTACAAGACTGGGAAGTACATACTCTGGACTACTTTGTCTCCAGTATTCCAGATAGATTCACCTTCTGCCTAGAAGACATATTTACGCAAGATTTGGAGAGAACAAGGAACGTGTAAATTGTTTTATCCTTATTCTATCAGTGGACTGTGGGCTTCTCAGGGATGTGTTTATATATACATAATATAAACCTTCCTCTAAACCAGATGCCTGAAACAAAAGGCAAAGCACGGGTTGGCTCCATGCCTTGTCATTGTCTACTCTTAAACCTGTCTGCCTCCATGCAATATTTCCTGCCTCCTGAGTCCCCATTAAATCCATATTTCTAACTCTTTCAATAGTAGTAGTCTATAGCAACCAAATTTTTAGTTTTAGTTTTAACCCTGCTCTGCACTGCTTTTAAAAAAATTAATCCGTCTGTTTAGTGTCTCCCACTAAATTGTAAACTACATGAAAACCGGTCTATTTTATTTTTCTTCTGACCTTTCTACAGAGGTAGCATAGTATGAGGTATATCAATGAGTTTATTAAAAAGCAAACAAACTAAAACCTCCGTGGTTTTGTTTTGTGATTATAAAAGTTATATATACTTATTCTATAGCTATTGAAAATGACAGACATGTATCAAGAAGATAACAGAAAGTATTCTGAATTGCCTAATCCAGAAAGGATCATTATTAACATATCAGCACATTTTCATTAATATTTTAATATAATTTAAATTATATTAGATATGAGAATAAAGTTTTATGTCATTTTTTCTACTAACATTATAAAACAAATATTTTACCACCATTATGTATTCCACATGAATATTGAGATGGTTTTGGGGCATTTGATTAAGCACATGTACCATCATTTATCTTACCATTTCTCTTTTGTTGAGTATTTAAACTCTTTCCACATTTTTGCTATAAATAATGCTGCAATAAATATCATTGCACATCAATCTTTTCTAGTATCATAAAAATTTCAGCATATTGTTTCCTTAAGATTAAAAATACTTAGAGGTTATATACTCAAAATAAATGCATTATAAATGTCTAGCAAAGAGCTATGAGAATGCAGAGGAAAAAGGAAAAAATACTCTGATAGGGTGGCTTTCCTTAGATGTTTCTGATTTAATGAATAAATAAAAGAATAAATGACTGACTGAATGAATGAAATACTTCTAACACATATCCATATACCTGTGCACATAAGTAAAACAGTTGATTGCTTCATTTGGAAATATGTCATTTATAGATACAATTAGCATTATTGGTTGCATTTCTTGAAATATGTGCTTTCTTATATTCTATCCTGTATCCACTATTGACTTTGAAATTTCTTTTCCCTAAAAAATTGATGGTTTAGTCCATATTAACACTACCAAGTAAAGAATCCTGGCAAGGAAATTATTTCACATCTCATTTAAATTTAATAACAAATCCCTCAAGTTATTGAAATCCAAGCTAGTGGGGAATCTGAGGGGCCTTGAAAGGCAAGTAATTAGAGCTTTGATACTGTTGCCTGCCTCTGAGCAAAGGCGGCTTGCATTGATGAAGAGTAGGAAAGGTGACATAATGGAAAGTTGTTATGGGCCCATGCAAATTTTCTGGGCCAAAATAGAATTATTTAAATGTTTAATCATTTTAAGGGACTGCTCTCAAGATTATGACCTAGATGAGCAATAGGATGAGATCACTGGGGAAGTTACAGTTGGTGAACAAAATAGCTATTTCCAAATTAGCCTCTGGGCAGTCAATTCCCAGAATTGGCCTTTAGAGCATATCACATGCTGATAGCTTCTTTTTGCCCTATTGGTATTTTTAGAAATGGAAAACTATATCACATACCAATATAATACAGGGAGAAAACAAAGGCCAAATTTCATTTAATAGAGGAAATCAATTTGCTGTGGATGACAATCCTTAAAACTTCAGCACTTGGGATGTTCAGAGACAGCTGCATGATGAAAAACATCAGGGGATGAAATTTTCAGAAATTACAACAAATCCTAGAAGAAAGATATCTTTCAAAAATTTTCAGGAAGGATATCCTGAAGGAAGTGAAGCACAACATGAAATAATGTTGGTTTAGGTAATGGAGTAAGGTTTCACCTTATAGAAACTTTTCTAGACGCCCTTCTCTTTTGTTTGTCATATGTGATTAATAGCTACCTTTGTCCATAATTTGTCATCTCTTGCACTGGGCTCTCAGCACCTTGATGTATGTGTAGCCAACAGAGCTGGAGAGATGGTGTCCATCACAGCTCTTATTTTGGCTCTGGATCTGACAGGTATAATGCTTAAGACAGAACCTATATTCTGTCGGTCCATTGTGCTGGATGACCTAGGAATAGTTAAGTGGTGGATCATCCAAGTATACCTGAACAATATGTCACAAGTAAAAAGTTCACTCTTGAAAACAATAATAAGAGACATTTTAAAAAAAACAAAACTACTTAATATGGCCAGGCATTATTTTAAATACATGACATGTATCACCTCATTTAGTCCTCACCACAACCACAAGAGACAGATACTATTATGATCTCCTATAGATGAGGAAACTAAGAATACACATCGAATCATATAGAACACAAAGAGGCTTCACACACACAGAGGTGACAGCTGACACTGAGAGCTGAATGTTTTGAGATTCATCACAACACCCTTCTCCTTAAAACCCCTCTGATGTCTCCTCAATCCTTATCTCGACTAAATTTTTACTAATCTGGCCCCAACTATCTTCCCTGTCTCATCGCCAGCAGCTGCCTGATACATACTGTATATGCTAACCACCCGGATTATTTGCCATATCCAAGCTTGCTTTGTCTTATCCTGTCTTTATCCACCTGACATGCATTTCACCCTTTTACTGTTCAGAGAATTCCAACTTCAAAGCTCAACTGAAATATTGCCTACTTCTAAAGACATCATGGACTTTTCTTTGTCAGAGAATGTAATTAATCCCTTCTGGTCTACAACAGCCATTCTTTTTAGCACTTTTCATGTTATATTATTGATCATTCTAAATATCTATATTTTCAAATGGAGTTCCTTCTGAATAATATTGTTCCTAATCCCTAGCAGAGTGTTTAGTATAAAATCTATATTTGACAGGCTTATGTTGAAATAATAATTGCAAATAAATGATTAGAAACATAAATAATTATACAAGAGTAGGAACACTATCAAAAATAAACAATAATAATGAGTGTTTATTTATCAAAACTTAAAAAAATAATATCTGTGATTCTGATCTAATTAGCCAGTAGCATTTTATATATATATATATAATACAGGTAAGTATCTCTGTCTCTATATCTTTATCTACCCTTTCTCTCTCTATCATCTATCTGGAGTTGGTAAATGCTAATATACCCAAAATTGGTCCTGCACCATTTTCCTCAGAAAGCTAACCTTTGATTTTTGCTTCACTGTTACTTTAACTCCATGTTGAGGTATGATCCATGTCCTTATAGTCTTTTCATTTTCCATATTGAACAGTAAACATGAAACCTACTCTAGAAACCAGCTCCAGAGGAACAAATGCTGCCTCTGGTGAAGTCTCAGCATTCGTCCCTTATCCTTCCCTCCCTCACTAGCCTGTGCTTCTCTGTGAAGTTTATTTCATCCTTTTACATATATTTATGAATCTCCTTCTATCTACAAGACATTGTTCTAGGGGTTGGGCATAGTGGCATAGATAAAAAAGACACAGATTCTATCCTCATGGAGAGGGATGTGGACATTGGAAAAATGAACAAATAGGTACTTATTTTTAGGCTTTTCCACCTGCACTCTCCCAATTCTACTCTTAATGAGACCAATTGCCAAGACTAAGAAATTTGACTGTGATCAATAAGAGTGAGGGTTATCATATATTCCAAGGCCCACCTATGAGATGCTGATTTCATGGGGTTGTGTGCCTTGCCTGTAGTGTCCAGATGTTTCTAGAGCTTTCAGGAGCACCTCTGTTTGAGTGTTTGTTTCCTGTGGCAGTTAGTGAGATCTGCCTGAGATATGCATAAACATAACCTCTGGAATGACCTCCTGACTCACTTTGATATCTCTTAGCCATAAAACCTCTTTTGTATTTAATATTCCCCCCTTTTTGTCAAGGTCTTTTACCAAATGCATCGCTGGCTGGGGTTTGATAATAACCCCCATGGTACCAGGGAGGCTCATCCCCAGAAGTCATGTCCCATGCCAAGATAGAGGAGAGGTAGTGAGTTTATTAGCTGAGTTTGGCTTAGAAAGAGGCTGTATTTAAGTAACAAGGATATTTTTAGGAGGAAAACTGTTGGGCAATAGATAATATTAAGCTAAGTTTCAATATTACAAGAATAGGTTTTTAAGTACAAACATTAATATTGAGGGCTTGATGTATTGATCAGTTTTCTTTTATTAGGCATGCCTATGTACTCTAGAGATTCTTTGTCACTCTATTAGAGAATGTAGCAGGACACAGGATAGGAATTTAATAATATGTTGTTGGTTATTGTGTGGGTCTCCACCCACTGAGATAACACCCTATGACCACATGAACACATTCATATTCCATAGAGGCATGCCCCAGGTGCATCCTTCCCCAAACATCCCCCCCCACCGACAGCCTGCACCATTGACCCTCTCTTGCCATAGTTGCCAAAAGAACACTCCCACAATTGTATTCTCAACCACAGTTCTCCACCTCCCCAGAGTTCACCTGTTCCTTCCTCCAGCCCTCCCCCCCAGCTCTATAGATAGAGTTTGACTCATTTATAATTTCCCTACACATGATTCTTCTACTTCTTTTATTTGAGCTATAATTAGCACTATACCTGTTAAATACATGTCCCAGAGACTTAAATCTTCAGTCTGTTCATATGCCAGGTAGGCTCTGAATCTCAGCAGAGCTCCAGCCAACACCTACTCTCCTGTTTATGGGACTCACCCAGGACAACTAACAAAATAATGATAATGGAAAACACCCACCCCACCCCCCCCAAAAAATAAAGGGTATCTACAACTGCAAGAAAAACAGTTCCTTCCATCTGCCCCATAAGCTCTAAGCTCCCTCTCAATTGGAAGCAGAGTTGGGCATCACCATCCTAAAATCCTCAAGCTAGAGGAATGAAAAAATATAAGGAGGGAATGCAACTATGGACTAAAGTAGACTTATTATTATTCTAGTAATGGAAGGACTTGTAATATTTATATAAAGACAGTGGTCACCAGAGGGGAGGGAGAGGGAACAATAGGTGCAACATGGGGCATTTTTGAGACATTGGAATCATTCTACATGATAATACAATGATGGATACCAGTTATTATACATTTTGTCAAAACATAAAATTGTGCAGTGCAAAGTGCAAGACAATGTAAACTATAGACTATGGTTAATAGCAATGCTTCACTGTGTGTTCATCAATTGTAACAAATGCACTACACTAATGAAGGATGCTGTTAATGGGGAAAAGTAGGGGAAGGGAGTATATGGGAATCGCCTATATTTTTGATGTAACATTTATGCAATCTAAACTCCTTTAAAAATAAAAATTAAAAATTATTTTAGAAAAAAGAGTGAAGGGGTTAGGGGAGGGGACTAGTATGGCTGGTGTAGCAGGTGGAATAGGTGGAAAGCAAGGAGAAAAAGATCTATCTCCCATGATGGAGAAATGGAGAAATTCAGCCAGAATGTAGCAATACTCCCCTTTACACCAAAGTAATCATATCACTTTGAGAATAAAGGCAAACACAATGCAGAAAATCAAAACAAACATATTATATAACACATAGTGCTTATCATAAAATGCTGCTCTAAGTATTTTACATAGAGTAACTTCTATAATCTTCATAAAACTCCATGAGGTAGGTAGTAGCATTATGCCCATTTTACATGTGAAAAGAGTGAAGTACAAAAAGTTGCATAAGTGATAAGGGGCAGAGCTCAGTTTCGGACTCAGGCAGGATATCCTCTCAATAAAATAGTTCTTCAAGTTAAAATAGTTGTAAAATGTTTAACTACATCACTGGCAAATCAAAAGCATATCCTGTACCTTGAAACCTGGTTCAGCCAAATTTTAGTGATTTTCTGGTATATGGATTATTGAAGCTTTTCGATATTGTGGCTTCTCCTATGGGTTGTCTTTGTTTCTGCTTACAGGCTTTGTATTAAAGAGAATAAAGAAGAAAAACTAACTTCACCATTTAATTTAGGACCAAACACTCAACGCTTCTCCACATTCTGCTATCAGGAAAGTGTCTAAAATCGATACCCTAGATGTAATAGTAATAAAATTCTGGATGGTCACTAGAGTGGACTATAGAAAGAGAGAGTTCGTGAAGCTGAAGACTGTCCTCATATAAGAAACAGGTACAAAAGTTGTGACATATCAGCTGTGGTAAGGAGTGGTAAGGAGTGACATATCAGCTGTGGTATAGAGTTCCAAAGACTAAGCATCTAGGCATCTACCTATCCCAAGATAAAATTGAGACCTGATAGAGGACAGGAAATTTTCTGATGACTTGGGCATCAAGTAAAATGTCCAGGCCAGCATAACCTAACTACCTTCATGGCTTCCCACTACATATAAAAAAAGCCCAAGTTCCTTGAAATGGAAGGAAGGTCCTTCACTAGTTTGCCCATGTTTATTTCTCCAGCATCTCCTCTTGCCAGTTACTGCTTTGAACTTTGTATTTGAGTGCACCGAATGGTTTTTTGTTTCCTACCATGCTGAGCTATTTTTTGCCTCTGTACCCTTGGTCATGCCAAAATGTCACACCTGGACCTATCTGCCTTTCTTTAAGACCCAGATCCTACCACCTTCTTACAATCTGTGCCCGTTTCCCTAATTGAGTTAATTTATTCTGTTTCATGCCCTTCTCTATTGGAGCATGGGCAGGGACTGCATTCTTATGTCTGCATCACGGGGCCTGGCCTACACTAGACATATATGTTGAAAGAATGCACAAATGAATTATCCATGACAACTAGGTGCATCCATAGACCAGGTTCAACAATAAGGAAAGAGTAGAGAAGTCAAAACGTGGGGACATAGAAAATGGATACAACTTGGATACTAATTGTTTTCAATCTAGGATGAGTTATGGATTAAAAATAGGTGCAGGGTAAAGAAATAAATGAAATACAAACCATTCCAGATTGTGTCCTTATAATTATTTTTGGTAAGATGATATTTAATATAAGAGTTTGTATGCTGGAGCCTGAGGAGATTTTGGCATCTGTATGAGCCCAAAGCAACACAGGTACTCATAGGAATAAACATCTAATTTTTCCCCTGTCAAAATTTAGGGTCTTAACTTTTTTCCTTGGCCTCTGCCCTTAGATCTGAAAGCATGCAAAATAATTTAATTAGGCACTTTAATGTGCAGGAAAAGAAATATATGGGCACATTTTAAAAACAGCCTAAGCTCTAAGGTTCCTTTGAACTCCTTTGTTGTTATACCCACACTAGCTCATTACTATGGTGATAAATAGTTGGTGATGCTTTAGCTAAAATTTCCTGTATATTCAATAAAAATGTCAATAATAACTATTTATTATAGGTTTTTCCTGGCACCATGCTAGGCATTTTTCATGTATTATTCCAATTAATCACAATAGCTCTCTGAGAAAAATGAGGAGTCTGAGGCCCTAGTATACCCGATGACAGAGCCAACATTGTGACTCCAGACACTATGCATCTTATCATCACACTGTGCGTTAGCTCTAATTTAATAATTGCTTAGGTGTTACTGTGATCGGCACACATACTGGAAATATCATGGTCTGCTGAATTCCAGCCCTGCAGCTCACTGTGTAAGTCAGTTTCTAGTTTCAAGCTCAGGCTCAAAATGTAGGCTCTTTTATGCGATTTCTGGCAGCAAGCAGGCAAAAGAAAGAATTCAGAATCATTTTCTTTGTTGGAAGAGACATATCAAGTAGCTGGGAGGAAATGGAGTTGCCTGTCTGACACAGCTTCATCCAGCTCACAGTGTGGTCTCTTGGAGAGCAGCACTGAAATCTTTCCATAATTGCCTGCCTCAAAGGTGGGAAATAGGATATGCAATGTCACCACCAATGAGGGCGTGTGTTTAACCCAATACTGCACTTCAGTGAAATGTCTTAAGGATTAGCTAGGCACCTTTACCCATTTTCTCATTTAGTTTTGCTTCAAAGGAATACTGCATAAAAGCTACAACCATCACCCAAGACTTATTTTAAAGTGCTTTCTTCTGACAGCACATATTAACACATGATTAGAGTTGAGAACTGAGAAACTAATCCTCCTTCAGCTGCTACCCTGTGTGAAATGTAGTCAGGTAACCTACCCTAGGAAAACCACTTAACAAGCATTTATTAAGTGCCCATTAGCAGTCCAGAATGAAATTTCATGCTTTGGATATAAAGAGTATAGAGAACAAAACTTCAGCTTAACACAAGTGAAATCCTGACCAATCCACAAAAAAACATAATGTATTTCAGTACTTGAGTGATTGGGAGAAATGATGGGAAATGAGAAAACAGAGAGAAGAAGGATGGTTGGAGTGGTCAGGCACAGCGGACATTTGTTCTTTCACAGCCCACTATCTATTCATTTCTCCTCTAATGATGTGACCCAGATTTTCCTCAGAGGAATCATGCGTCCCTCACTGTCAGACCATTTGGCTTAGGTGATATTGACCTTACTCCAGGCTCCAAGTGTTGGCATGTGACTCACTTGTCCCCTGGCTGAAATGACTGAAATGACTCAGACAGGAATGAACACATAGGTGAGACAGAGCCAAGGAGTTTTTCTTTTTAATTCCCAGATAACCTGTACCTGAATCTTACACATGGACTTTTCAATTAGGCGAACACATACATTTCCCTTTTCTTAAGCCGATTTGCATTGGATTTACTTGCTGTTGCTTTCTCATTGCAAGCAACAGATTCCTAACTTGGGTTTTTCTGCACCTAGGTAGAATGTAATCACTTCTGCTTCTGAGAAGGATGCAGTAAGTGCTGCAAGGGCAATGCTCCCATTCCAACAACCAGAAGAAGACAGATAAATTACAAAATTCACATTTCTGATAGCATCAGAGAGTGGCAAAAGTAACATTAATTAATTACATTATATCACATTATATTACACTAATCATAGCTCCTGAGAGGGGAGATGTGAGCTGGCTACCTTCGGTCAGTTTTTAACCTGGGCAGTCTGAGGTCTGGTCTTGCAGAAGCAGCAGGACTCTACTACGAGGAAGAATAACTGCTAAAGTACAATTGGTGTGACAATTTGAAATGAGGAAACTTAAATGTTTGTTTTTCCCAAGGGACTTTTTCTGTGTTCTGGAGTTACAGGGCAGTTAAGCTAAAAACTTTTAAAATGCAGAGTAAAATATACAGAATCTCTTGGTACCTAAGAACTAATATTTGCCAGTGGAACTTGCATCAAGAACATCATCTGTCAGTCACTCAAGACATTTGCTAGGGTATTGGAGATATTAGCTGAATCTTTTAAAGAGCAGAAAATGAAAATCTTTACTCTTCCAGGCCCCAGTAGACAGAGTTCCACCAGAGTTCCAATAAAAAATCTAGGAGACTTATGCCCTTGGTACAGTACAAATAAGAAATGGACTAAAGCTTAATATGACAATCTAGTCCTGTCCCAAATAAATTTCTGATTGGATTGAGATGATCATCCCTTCACAATATATGCTTAAAAATAGAAAGAGAAAACCCTCCCTGGTGAAAGATAAAATTTCTGTAGCCTCTTGAGTTTTGTTTTTTTTTTTTTTTTCATGTTATCTGGCATAAAAAAAATAATAGACCTGTGAAGAGGCAAATAGTATGACCAATAATCAAGAGAAAAGGCAGAACATAGATGTAAACTAACTGATGGTCCAGATAACAGAGCTACCAAAGTATTTAAAATAACTGTAAACAATATATTAAAGAAATCATGGGGGAACCACATGGATGAAAGGACATATATAAAAATCAATAATCATTCTCAAACGAAAATAACACAATATTGAAACTAAGAATTCAAGGGGTTGTTTTAACAGCATCCTGGACACTGTAGAAAAAGAATTTAGTTAGTTGAGAGCAGATCAATAGAAAATATTCAGACCAACACACAGAAAGGTATGGAAAGAAGAGAACAGAGAGAAAAAGACACATGGAACATGTATAAATACATATAACATATGTGTAAGTTATATCATAGAGTAAGAGGACAGAATGTTGTAGAAATAATATATAAAGAGATAATGATGAAGAATTTTCAAAATTAGCAAAATTTATCAACCTAAAGATTTTAAAAATTAGCAAATAAAATAAGACAAAGACAACTATGGGACCATAATAATGAATCTGTTAAAAAACTAAAGAAAAAAGAAATATTTTAAACACAGTCAGAGAAATCAGTCAAATTATTTTCACAGAAATATTTAAAATTAGATTGTCAATTGGTTTCTTTCCAAATGCCATGGAAATCAGAGGGCCGTGGAATAAAAGTTTTAAAGTGTTGTAGGAAAAGAACTGCTAATCTGGAATTCTACACTGTGCAAGAATATTCTTCAAAATAACAGGGATATTTTTAGACAAGAGAATTGGTCTCTAGTAGGCCTGTAGTAAAAGAAGACCCAAGGCAGTAGAAAGGTTATCTCAGACATAAACGAAGAAATGCAGGAGGAGATGAAAAATACCAAAAAAGATAATGTATGTCTTATATAGGACATATTTTTTGTGTCTATGTCTGTGTCTGTGTCTGTGCCTGTGTCTGTGTCTATGTCTGTGTCTGTGTCTGTATCTGTATCTGTGTCTATGTCTATAACAAAACAATAATTGTAATATTTGTGGAGTGTAATTTATATGTAGAACTAAAATGAGTAACAACAATAAAAGGCAAGAGTTTGAAAGTCCTAAGGAATTAACAGTACTACAAAGCAGCAACTCTAATAATCCCTATCAGACTTTATAATTCAAGGATGTCTATTGTAATTTCTAGGGGTACTGCTAAGAGAAAAATATAAGAATATATGAATAACAGTTAATAGAAGGAACATATAGAACAATAAAATGTGTGATTAATTTTTTAAAAAGTAAGCCAGAAAGAAAATGAATAGATGGATAAAATGGAAAATGTATGGTAAAATGGTAGATATAAATGCAACTATCACAGAAATTACTGTAAATATAAACGAACTAAATGCTCCAATAAAATATAAGATACATGGACTGAATAACAAAATAAAAACTCTTTAAGTTGCTGACCAGAGACACAGATTACTAATAAGGAAATGGAAAGTTTGAAAACCAAAAGCTGAAAAAAAATTTTGCCTTACAAACACCAACAAAAAGAAAACAGCTACACTAATAGACAAAATAGACAAGAACAACAAAAAATAAGGCTATTTCATAATGATCAGGAGGATAATACAACAGAAATATATATATGCATCTTTAATTTGTATGCACCAATATAACAGCTTCAAAATATATGAAGCCCCACCCCCAGAAAAAAAGCTGAAGTGTCAAAAATGGCTTAGAAGAATCCCACAGCTCATTTTACAAGCATACAAAAAAATCAATAGTGGTATATAAGATCTGAACAAAATTAATAAATATGACATAATTAGTCTATGTAACACTGAAACCAGCCACAACAAAATTCAAATTATTTTCATGTGCACATGCCAAAATTGACTATATGCTGGGCTTAAAAAGCCCCAGAAAATTTCAGAAGATAAAATTATTCAACCATGTTACATGGTTACATTGGGATTTAGCTAGAATTCAATAACAAAAACATAATCGGAAAAACCCCAAGTCATTGAAATTTAACAAAAATGACTTTTAAATAATTTATGGGTAAAAGAAATCAAATATGAAATTAGAAAAATATTTTAAATGAAATGGAAATGAATATGAAACATATTGGACTATAATTTTCCTCACTGCTGATTTATCCAAACAAAATACAATACAGCACAATCCTTAACAATATGAGCTTTGGCATCAATGTAGAGGTGGTTGAGTCCTCACTCTGCTTTATATTAGCTGTTGTTAACCTACTGAATTCTCAAAAAGGTTTTGACTTGGTTATTAGGGAGGTCTGGGCGCTGGGGAACTCTACTACCCACAACTTCTTACAAATCGGTGGAATGACCAAAAAAAAAAAAAAAAAA